>CAKKOB020001003.1:9146-29765 GCA_918844115.2 Phlebotomus perniciosus | reverse complement strand
CATCATGTCCTTGCCCTTCATGAAAAATTCATTCTTTTGATCCTCCAAAGAATTGACCTGGATTCCAAAGGCACAAGTTGCAATGATATCATTTGACATCCTGGAGAAGAATTCCTTCATTTCGTATGTCTGAACGCCTTTGGATTTGGTCTCTTTATCAATGAAGGCCGCCATTTGCTTAGCACATGTCGACACCAATTCAAACATCAGCCTCATTTTACTTCCTGTGAAAGCTGGACTAAGGGTAGCTCTCATGTCCCTCCATTCGTTGCCTTTAAGAGAGATCAAAGACTTTCCAAACATAGGGTCAGCTTCGTTGGAAATAACACTGCGGTGATCGACAAAATGGTCAAAGTCCTTAACGGTGAGTTGTTTCACGAGATCCGGATCTCGTAGCATCACAGAAGGTCTTCGGAACTCAAACATTCCTATGAGTCTGAAATTAGATCATTATCAATGTTTGTCTTATATCAAAACATAAAGATAGGGCGCTTACTTTTCATTGGGAAATTCAAAGTACGAATCTTTGAAAAAGTCAACCATTGTTTTCCTGCGCAGGAATAAATTTGCCGAATTACCAAAGATGAAGGTTGGTTTTAGATGTTTAATGCCTCTGTCCTTAAAGTAGTTCTCATTTTTGTATCCTTTGTCGATGATGAGCTTTACTAAGAAAGCCACCGCCACAAGAAGGAAAAACTCAAACATTTTGGGCGTAGAATATTGCGAAATACCAAGTCTATGAAGAGAGATAAAAAAAACTAATACAAATATTCCAGTCTTTCAACACGAACATACGAAGAAAACTTACAGATTTATGCAAAAAGTTCCGAATCAAACTTCTTAACCGAAGCAAGAACGTTTCACAATTAAATTAAAATGATGTTTTTCGAGTCACTTTTATATCCATACGAAGGGCCCTTCAATGATGCAAAGTTGAGGAATATACCCTCCTGATAAGATTAGGTGCCGAAGAGATGCGCAACACACAGATATGGCTCAGCTGAACTCTTCGGCAAGACTGATGAAATTCTCGATTGGACTTGGATGAAAACGCGAAAAAATCCCATACCATCACATGGAAATTTGACAGTATATATAACGGAATACAAACAAGACCACAATTTCATAAAGAAAGCTAAAATTTCATGAATGGGACATTGGTTGATGTATTTGAATTTTTTTTTCTATGCATATTGTTAGGCTATTTCTCAGAGAGCGGTTTGACGAAAAGACGTTTCGAAAATGAGATGAAAGAAATTTAACGGAACAAATGAGAATGTTTATGAGAATGCATAATCATTATAATTAAAAAGAAATATATATGCCCGAATGCATGAAAAGTAAAACAATTATTTTATTTCCCTCACTGATATTGAGTTTTTCGGGAAAATTCCTTTTACAGAATCTTCAGGAATGTAGACTGGATATGAGAGGAAATTTGTTAATTTTTACTGGAAAATGCGATTAGATTACCTTTAAAAGTAACAATCTGTTGAAATAAACACTACCATGTGACAGCGCCATTTTAAAAAGTTTTTATTATATTATTTCGGATTCTACCGCCTCGAAATGTCCCAAGAGAGTCCTATAAATCTTGCGAGATTAAGATTAAATTGCTAAATTCTATAAATTTCCCCACAAAACTCTAGAAGAGGTAAGAATCTTCTTTAAAATCCTAAATTTCTAATAAAATCTTCTGAAAAACAAAGCAATTTCTAACTCTTTCTCCCATACCCAGTACTGTACCCCTTACCGTGCTCGGTTGTCATCAACTGCCGATGACTTGACGGACGGGTTGGCACAAAAGTGTCAGTTAAAAAAAATATTGAGAGACAAAAGTGTTTGGCTGCATAAATTTATTGCTCCATTTGTGCTGATTTGTTTGTTGATTTTATTTATTTACCACACATTTAAATGTGCATTTTCCCGAAGTACGTGATCCAATGGTGATACAGTGAGATTTTCCGCGTTTTCCCACCCAAGACTGACCCCAAAAAGTGCCCGAGAAAGTTGATGAGAAATCAAGTGATGCCAAATCCGCCATCACAAAACAATTTTATATGGGGAGATTAAATTACATTTTCGCGCCTTTTTGCTGTCCGGGAGCCTGAAAAGGGTGGCGGGGGGTTTCCACGGAGCAGTGGGGTGTTGATTGGGCGGTATTTTGGGATGATGGGAGGGGTGAAAATGCAGAAAATCTCACGAGAAAATTTGGGACTGAAAAAAGTGCGTCGAGAATTTTTCTCAGTCGCCATGTTGTTTGAAAATTAGATTTCTTGCTAAATCGAGGGGGATTTTTCGCCAACAGATCCGGGGGGAAATAGTGGAAAATCTCGGGAAAATGAAGGCTGCCGGTGACACGGCGAAGAAGGAGGTTACGGAGGAGAGGAAGACCGAAGTGAGCGTGGAAGTGAAGGAGGACTCCGGGAAGGCAGTTAATGGGAAGGTGAAGAGTGTGGAGGGTGACCGGAAGGCCACTCCCTCCACCTACAGTTACATCCTTCAGATGGAGGTGAGGATACCTGTTAAGCTTCCTCTTTTGGGTGTTATCGCTAAAATCTCTCTAAAATCCGTAGAATCTTCCGGGAGCCGCCGGAGAACTCCTGGGCAGTGTTACTTTCTCACCCAGTGGCGGTCCGGATAGTCACGCGGTGAGAACGAGTGCAAGGGTGATCCAGAAGATGCGAATGGACACTGCCAGGCCGCCAACGCCGCCGCCGCCGGAGAAGAAGGAGAAAAAGGAGAAGGAGGAAGCACCTCCGGCAAAACTAACAACACCTCAGCCGAGATTCAATCGAATTCTGTGGAGCAACTTTGAACGGGGGATCTTCTTCGAGGCGCTGAATGAGTACGGCAGAGACTTTGATGCGATCGCCCACTTTATGAATCACAAACTGAAGCGGAAGCAGCCGCTGGAGCAGCCAATGTACAAGAGCGTCCAGGTGCGACAGCTCTACTATCAGACCTTCCATAAGATCTCCAAGTACCTCAAGTTTTCAGATGGTGAGTCTTTCAGAAGTTTTCTAGTCTTAGAAGTTCTTTGGAATGGAAGTTCTAGAACTTTCCCGCTGAGATGTTTTCTTAATGCTTGTAAGAAGTTTTAGAGTTAAAAGGGTTAAAAGTTTTGTGCAAAAATGTGAACAAGTTGAAGCTTTGAATTGCATTAGGAAGCTTAAGTGCTTTTGAAAGTCTTAAATTTATTAAGCTGTAAAAGAAAATTGAAATACTTAACCCTTTAACGTGTTAAACATATCGATTCCTGAAATTCTCTGCAAAAAAATTGCTAAAACTTAAGATGTTCCAAAAACCATACAAAATACTTTAAAAGTTCTGTAGAAATTCTAAAATTTTTCCTGCAGTCAGGAAAATTAAGGAAAAAAACAGATTCAAAAAAGGATGTGTCAAAAGTGAACTGGGATGAGCAGATATCGGTTGGTAACATTTAAAACTCTGTATTTGATGTCATGCTAGTTCCTCATGCAGGCTTGCAAGTTCCGCCATTTTTGGCAAGGCTATAATAAGCTCAATCGTATTTGGAACAAATTTTCATTCATTTTCACATAAAACCCAACAAAAATCTACTCTAACAATTAATAGGGCCCCAAAAAGCTCAAATGAACTGTTTGTGGGCGTTCAAATAGGGAAAATGTAACATTTTTGCGAAAATATCGCACCATCGTAAAGATGCGTTCAATTGGGCAAATTTTACAGTTTCTACCTGCATTTCCACGAAAATCACATCAATAGATAGTCCATTGCGTTTTCCCACCTTCACAGGCTGCAAAAAATGGATTTTCCGAGAAGAAATAGGCAAAGACTGTTTTTCGCGCGTCGCTGTCAAGTGTCAAAATGGAACTGTGAGCCGAATTGACATCAGCGCGCTGAACACATGGATTATTCCATTTTTTAGGGTTCTTCATGTATGAGTCAACTGAAATGCCAGTTTACGATGATAAACCTTAAATTTTGAACCCAAAATCCGTGAAATCCCCCAGAATACATGTCCTCTGTCTTTATCAATTTATCAATTTTAAGCAATTTCCTTTCGTATTTTCCTTCATTTTCATAGAAATTTTCACAATAAAAATGCCATGAAGAAAGTGAGTTTTGGTGAGGATGATCATTTGGCATTTTTATCGTGAAAATTGTCATGAAAATGAAGGAAAAAGCGAAAGGAAATTGCTCAAAAACGCTAAATAAGGATAGAGCAAATAATTTCTGGGGGTTTTAATTCATTTTGTGGCCAAAATTTGGAGTTATCGTAATCTGTCATGCCAGTTGATCTTTTTGACGCATAACTGGCACTGAAAACGGAATAATCCAGAATGTTTAGCCTTCCTGTAAAAGTGGAAAATATTCATAAAATTGAGAAAAATGGGGCTTAGAGGTCCCCAATTCTTCGCTGGAGTGAATTTTAGTTGGATTTTATGTGAAAATTGGTAAAAATTTAGGAAAAATGGGGTTGCCAGGTGAAACAGCCAATTGGCAAGCCATTTATAAATTTCCCTGTCAGCTCACCCTTATCTTAGAAAGCTATGATTCCTTGTGGGCCACCGCGGGATGTAAGTAAAGCAATTTATTTTTATTAGCTGAAACTGCAGTAAAGAGTAGAGTCGAATTGAGACCTTATGCTTGTTGTTACAATGTTTGCGCTCGATTCAAAAACGGATTGGTCATTTTAGAAGAGCAGGAATTTGGTAATATATTCAAGATCTAAAATTGTTGAAACTTAAGAGCTTTTGAGCGAATATGAAAGCTTAGGAAATTATGCTTAAAGGAGCCTAAAAAGTTTCCTAGATTTTTTATTAAACTTTCAAAGTTCCTGAATTCTTGCCTGTTAAATCGGTTGAATCCCTCGCAAATCGCTCTTTATCTTTCAATTTGTTTACTCGCCGTTTATTTTTAGCCGCACTCGCAGAAATTTATCAACATTGCGATTGTTCTCTTTGTTCTTCTTGCAGATGTGCGGAAGTACGCCCAGGAGCTGTACGCACTGATCAACTACGGTGAGATGCGCCGGAAGTTGATCTTCGTGAATGAGAAGGCGTGCATGAAGTTGCGTGAGCTCGTCTATCGGGGCTACGTGACAATCCGTGAGAAGGGGAAGAACATCAAGATCAAGACACCCTCATGTCGGGCATTGCGGAAGCTCAATCAGATGGAGGATTGGCAGGAAGAGATCAAACTGCCGCAACGCATTGAGGTGTCCATTGTGCCGGCGAGTATGGAGTCGTGGGGGAGAGTGCAGAGTCTGGCGCAGAATCCGAGGGTGAGAGCAACGGTTCCGCTGCAGAAACGCGTCCTCAGCGTGCTGAGACTGATGCAGAACAAGTGGCGGAGTCGGGATGTGCGTCTGTGCACGAGGAGCGCCACGACGCAGTGTCACAGTAGCGGAAGTCGCTCCAAGACTTGCAAGCTGATGCAGCAGCATCAGAAGAATGAGTTGAAAGAGGAGCTGATGAGTGCTGAGAAGCTTCTGTGCTTCGCACCGCCCAGCAAGTCGGTGATCCACAGGCCGATGGTGAATCTCACGGAGTTCAGTAGTAGCTACAATATTTGCTTGAACTCGTATGAGGAGCGCATTGGGGCGACTGTGAGGGGTGAGTCGCTGTTCCCGGAGAAGTGGCTGAGCCATAGGGAGTTGATAAGGGCGCAGAAGCGCCAGAGACACGATAGTGGCAGTGATAATAAGTCTCCGGACACGAAGAAGGTGCGCGGAGGGGCGTCAGAAGTGCCTCAAATCAGTATTCAGGCTATTGACTTTTCAGTGATCACCAACAATCAGGACTCCAACATTCAGCCGCTCATTGAGCCTCCGGGTGTTGGTGAGGAGAAGAAATCGGGGCAGGAGGAGGGATCTGGTGAACAGCCGGTGAAGGCTCCACCACATGAGGTCATCAGGAAGAGACGGGAGCCAAAATGGAGCCACAGGAAGGATACACCGACGAATAGTCGATCAATCACGAAGTTTTTCAAACCATTGATCCGGGAGGAGGTGATCAGGAGGATTAAGGATGGTTGGACGGTGAATAATGTGATGGATGTGACCTTTGGGGATCTCTATGTGATGTTTGGGAGTGATTTTAAGATCACACTGGAGTATCGATGGGTGGATCCGCCACCCAAAGCGGAGCCAGAAGAAGAGAAGCCGGACATGACCTCACAAGTGACCACGGAGAAATGCGAGAGTCATCCGGTAAAGGTTGAACCGCCGGAGAGTGAGGATTTCAACAAGATGATGACTGAGAAGCCATGCTTGCCCAGCGATAAGGAGTCAGAGACTCTGTTGGGCAGGAAATTGAGTCAATTGCTGCTCATCTCCAACATGATGGACAAGACAGGACGCCGGAGGACAACATGCAGTTGTGGGCATATTTGCGATAAGAGCTTTAAGGTGCGAGAGAGCGACACGAAGATGTTCGCCAATGATGGGGCACTGTTTAAGCATCCAGTGGCGCCGCCAAGGAACTTCCCGGACTCGTATAGATACATCAATGTGATGAGAAATAATCGCGCCTTTCGCTGGCTGAAGCCTCGAGCCCATCGAAGCGCCTTTCCGTCGCGTCAGGTGGTGGTGCAGAGGATACTGCCGTTGCAGCCGGGCGTGAAGCCCAGCTATGTCACTGCCAGTGTGGACTATGAGGAGCCTCCGTCACCGCCCAAGATTACTCCTCAGTCCACGCGATCAAAGTACTTGAACACCGTCAAGTCTTCAGCTCCCACTGCCACGGTGACTTCCAAGAGTTTGCAGAGGGAGGAAGCTTCCAGGGCGACAGAGACGCCCAGGCTGAAGGAAGACGATGCAGGGAAGAAAGAAAGTGAAATGAATGAGGAGAAAGTGTTGAAGGAGGAGGAGAATGATGAGGATGATTTTAATGTGGAGGACAATCCTGCAATTAGGAGCATCATGGAGCTGTCGCTGCCCTCTCTGAGGTTTGGGGACAATGACGACAGTCGTCTCATGGGTGATGGTGAGTTGAAAAAATTTGAATCGAATAATTTGAAAAATTCGAGAATTCTTTTCGTAAACAAAATTTGTTGAAAATTTAAGATTGTTTTCGAAACACATTAAAATTGTGTGAATTAAATCAATTATCTTTCGAAATTAAACAAAATTTCTTGAAAAATCAGAGATTTATGGCGCAAAATAAATGAAATTCATGTTAAATTGATAAAATACTATCGAAATCAAAAGAAAAATCGGTTAACAAGTCAAAAGTAATAAAACTCATTCGAAAATGCGTAAATTCGAACAAAAATTCTTATTTTTCTGAATAGGGGAGAGCGGGGCATTTATTTTTTTTGTTCAATTAGGTTATTTTTCCAAATCTATCGAAATTTGTTAAAAAATCAAAAAATATTTTGAAATTCATAATAGGTAATGCTGAAAACAAACCACTTCGATCGGCTAAATTTTACTTGAATTTAAATTTTCCACCAAAAAATTACGATTACTGCGAACTCTCAAAGACGTATAGAATTTCTGCTTTTGATGGTGTAAATTCCATTTTCTCGAAAGAGGAAATCTCTCGCTAGTTTAAAGAAACAGTCTAAGCTTGAAAACGTTGAAAACTGGGAAATTTCAATATTTTCTCAGAGAAAAGCTTGAAAATCGCTCTCATGAGTCAAAGGGTTGCCATATGAAATCTGCACGAAAGAGAGAGACAGAAGTTGGATCTATCGAGATTATACCAATAGAAATTTTTTTTTTAGTATAATTTCTTTCGAAATTAGACAAAATTCATTGAAAAATCGGAAAAATCGCTTATATGAGTAATGTTATTTTAAAATGTGTAGAATTTTTGCTAAAGGCAAACAGATCTTTCGAAACTAAACAAAATTTGCTGTAAAAAACAAAGATTTGTTGCGAAATTCGTTGATATGCTGAAAACAAGTCATTTCGATCGGCTAAATTTGACTCGAATTTAGATTGCAACCAAAAAATTTAGTTTTGCGATCTGTCAAAATAAAACGTATAATTCTTACCTTTATTTCGCGAGGAAAATCCATTTGTCGGAAGGGGAAAATCCTTGCTAGTTTAAAGAACACGTTTATGTGTGAAAATTGAAAAAAGTTCAATATTTTCTTTTATGGATAAAACTGCTTTAAATTGCCCCCCTTCCCCCTATCAATTGAAAATCGACAAAACTTGTTTAAGACAAAAAAAAGAGTTTTAGCTTTACCGTAATTCTATAGGTAAATGACTCTCCAAATTCCACAAAGAAGTTCGAAAATCAAAAATTGTTTCGTAAATTGTTTAAAATGCATCGAAAATGTAAGATTTCGAACCAAAAATTCTGATTTTTCAAAACTAACTTCGAAAGCGAATAAAAAATCCAAAGCTCATTCGTTTAAAAAGAATCAAATCTATTTTTTATGTGCTTTATTTAAGATTAAAAAAATTTGTTAGTGAAATACAATAGTGGTTGAGAATCTTTTCAAGATTAAAAGTGTTAATATTGTTTTATTTGCAGGTTTCATCCCTTCGGCTACGCCACCCATGAGTCCAATGCGAATTGTGCGTGAGTCGAGCGACAGCAAGTGGCTGGAGGAGAATATGCATGACTACAGCTTCAGCAGCCTTCTCGGCCACCTGGACTCGCATCTCGAGTGTCGCCCCAAGGCCACTGAGGAGAGTCATGCGGAGCCCGGTATCGATTGTGTGTATAAATTCGCTTGAGAATCGTCAAAAGTGCCGGAAGAAATGATCAAATGAACAAAACTGAAAACAAGAAGAAGAAACTCGTAAAAGGTGACAAAAAATCAGCTTTCTCGCTCTCGTGATAAATACTAACCAGCGCAAAAAAATGTGTAATGCTAAGGATTTTATAAAGCAGATTAAGAGATAGAAAGATTTTTCTTCACTTCCTCTTGACGGAATAGGGCGGCGTATCGAAATACTTCTCCTTTCGTGGCTTCCTGATGGGCGACACGGCGTACTTGGTGATGGTGGCTCTCTGGGGCGTCTCCGTCGCCGCCGAGTCGTACATCACGAAGCGCATCCAATATTCTGTTGGGATGTTGAGCAAAGCCTCCAGGATGCTCACCTGGATGGCGATCTCAGCCAGGAAGGTGTGATGATTCTCCAAGTCAGGACTGCTGTTACCCACAATGGTGGGGGCGAACACCTTGGCAATATTCCCGATCGGCATTTTCACTTCAGGAACCTGAAAACGGTTAAAATTGATCAAAAGTTTCCCGGATGAAGGTTGGTATCCCCGCTATTTTATAGGCCTTTTTCTTACCTGCGCGATTCGCTGGAAGTGTTGAATGAGGAAAGCCAGAGTCTCCCGATTGGACTGTGGCATCCTCTCGATCGCCTCAAACAGTTTCGCCTGCACCATCTCAGTGCTTGAGCTCTGGATTGCATTTGAGAACTCACTCCACTGTGAGCGCGGCATCAGCGGATCTGGCAGGGATCTCAAGAAATCCTTCACTGTCCCACAAAGCACATGGACGTCCACATTGTTGAGCTGAGGCACACTCTTGGTGCGCAAGAACTTCTCCTTGAGCGCCTTCACCTCCTTCTCCGACCCTGACACCCTGTAGATTCCCACCTCCGTGAGTCCGCGCGCCTCAATCTCACTCACACAGTGAACAATGAGGGGCGGAATCATTGGACCCGCCATTGAAGCAAAATTCGACAATACTTTCTTTCCACCACCCGCAGATGGCGCCACACAGCACATGTTGTAGTTAACTACGCACATAGCATGCACGACCACACGGCAGTCCTTGCACTTGCTGGCCAGCGCCCCGAAGCGCACCTTGTGGCCACAGTGGGCGCACTTCTCACCCCCAAAGTGAGATTTTGTGTTGAAGTTGTGCTGACGCTGCACACTAGATGGCGTCGCCTGCTTGTGAACTGTTGCGTAAACCACCTCTTCCTTGCGCTGATCCTCAAGGGACGTGAGATCCTCCATCGGAGGAGCGCTGGGAGTTGATGGCTTTGTGCGACGCGGCGGAGACTTCCTGCAAGGGCGGAAGAAACGGGTTTTAAGGGGTGGAAATTACGACTTCAGCGCCTCTAGTGGTTGGGATTTTGGGACTTACTTTAAATTTGATACATAAATCATTTTTGAGGTTATTTCTGATTTTTCGTAGCTTTCATAATTAAGAAATTTGAGTTTTTTATGGGAAAAATACGTTCCGCAGTTTGTTCGTTCTACCGTGTGTTCGTCCAAAATCGCCCGGTTAAAGTATTTTTTGAAAAGATCATTAAATTTCTAACAAGGAAATTGATTTTATTCTTTAAATAATTTTAAACTGTTAATTTTTTGCTCAATTATTAACCAGATCAATTCAGTAATAGACTACGTTTAAACGCTACAGAAAATTCGGATTTTCTTTCAGTTCAAATTGATCCGCTTTCACGATTTGGATTATTTGAATCCAGATTTCAGTGTTAAACAACGCTAAAAGCTCTAAAAACTATTTTAACATATAGTTTAATTGCATCAAAACGCATATTAAACCGTTAAAGTGTTCAAACGTAGGTTAATTATGCGTTACAACGCATTTTAAGCCGGTTTAAAAGTGTCAATTGCGTTAAAACGCATTTTAAACTGTTAGAAAACATTTTAACATAGTTTATTGGCGTTAAAATGCATTTTAAACCGATAAAAAGCGTTTCAGCGCAGTTTAATTGTGCTAAAACGAATTTAAAACCGGTTAAAAACATTTTAATGTAATTCGATTGCGTTAAAACGTCTTTCCAACTGTTAAAACTATTTTAACTTAGTTGAATTGCGTTATAACGCATTTTAAACCGGTTATAACCGATAGAAGGCAATTAATCGCATTTCATACCGTTAAAAGATGTTTTACCGTAGTTCAATTACGTTAAAACGCATTTTAAACCGTTAAAAAACGTTTTCACGTTATTCAATTGCGTTAAAGTGCATTTTAAATCGTTAAAAGGCGTTTTAACGTAATTCAATTGCGTTAAAACGCATTTTAAGCCGTTTAAAAGCGTTTTAACGTAGTTAAATTGCATAAAAATGCATTTTAAGCAGTTTAAAAGCGTTTTAATTGCGTTACAACGCATTTTAAACCGTTAAAAGACGTTTTCACGTTATTCATTCAATCGCGTTAAAGTGCATTTTAAATCGTTAAAAGGCGTTTTAACTTAGTTAAATTGCATAAAAATTCATTTTAAGCAGTTTAAAAGTGTTTTAACTTAGTTTAATGGAATAACTTGCATTTTAAGCCAATTTTTGGGGATTTTCTCGGAAATTTTCTCATAAATCCAAGAAAAAAGCGAATTAAAGTCCTTCAAAATGGCGGACGCATTAAAAATTCTTCAAAAAATTAATAAAAGCAACTCACATTCTGGGCGTGAAGAATTGCTCCTCATCTGACTCCTTCTCCTCGGACGGCCTCGCCTCGATCACAGACTCCGCCACGATGGGGCCATCTCCCTGCGGAACGGTGACCTTGGTGGACGCCACAATCTTATCCGTCGCGTCAATCTCCATGGCGCGATGCGACCGACGTCTGGCGTCGGAGCTGAGCCGGAAGCGCTTGCCCAGCGAGTTGTTTGCATTTGAGCTGCGCGACTTTGTGCGCTTCGGCGCTTTGTGGTGCTCCAGGAAGTCCTCCTCGGACACCGTCACGGACATGTCCGACAGCAGGGAGCCCGTCGTGTTGCCGTAGCGAGCAGCCTCATCCGGGACGATGGAGCGTCGACGTCGTGGTGAATCGAGAAAGGCGAGCTTGCTGCGAGTCTCATCATCACGCGCCTCCCCATCCTTCCACAGGAGTTCACTGCAGATGCGCATCTTCCGCTCCAGATCGTCTCGCTCACTCTCCGCCTTCTTGCGCATCTTGTTCTCCAGATCGTGCAATCGACGAGCATTGTTGAGCTTCGTCTCCAGATCGGAGATGGTGGTGAAGGCGCCGTCCAGCTCATGCTGGAGGCGCTGAATCTCCTCGGTGCTGTGATAGTGGGCCCTCTTGATGTCCTGATAGGAATACAGGAAGGACAGGAACACCTCATCCGACGCTCCATCCGTCAGGACGGAAGTGCATCGCGTGAGATCATCGTATAGGGCGATTAGGGAGAGGTCTGGTGGATTATCGGACATCCTCTCGGGGACTTTCAAAGCAGTTTTTCCACGGAAAACAACGTGACGCCAAGCTTCTTCTCGGATTCCCTCAATTTACTCACAATTCCCCGAATATGTATCAAATCCTTGAAGGGAATCTCACAGATCACCTTATTTAAGTTTCTTTTCCGCTAATTTCAAGGTAACAGTCACTGAATTGGAGCAGGGAAATGGAATTTTCACTCACAGCCCTTTTGTCCGACCGTTTTCAAAGCACAAACGCCATATTCGTATTGACATTCCCCTCATGTCGACAGCAGCGCCAACCGCGGTGACAGCATGAAAACAACTCGTCTAATTTAGGTTTAACGACTTTTTTGGATTTCTCTTTGGAAAATGCGTCTCAAAATATAATTAAAATCAGAATAATAATGATGAGAGCGACGGCCAGCCATATGAGGAGGCATGTCTTCTTCTTGAGCGTCTTAATTTTCAGCTCACGAGCCTTTCCGAGATTTTCGCCACCCTTCTCCACGTTTAAACCCGTTTGTTGGGCGTGAAATTCGATGACTTGAATTCTCGCGCTCTAAAAACCAACAACAAATTAGCGGGAAAATTTATAAAAATTGCGGAAAATTCAATTATTAACACACCTGCTCCATCACGAGAGTTGATATCCTCAAGAACATGTCTCTCACCTCCACCAGAGACTTTTCAATCTTTTCCAGCTCTATTTGTCTCTGCGTTATGTCCTGCAATTGTCTTCGCGCCAATTCAGTCTCTTGAACAATCTATGAGAAAAAATGTTGGAATTATTAATTTATTAGTAAATTTTGCAGAATTTCTCACATTTGCCACAAAAAGGGAAGTTTTTCTTTCAGAAATCAAACTCTCGAGTTCCTCCTCATCAGCAGAAGCATTAACTAAGAAAAATAATAATGAAATATGTAAATAAATCCCACAATTCCTTCATTAATCTCACCTATTCTCGCTTGTTTCTTAAGATTTCTCTTGATCCTCTCCTCATACTCCACCAGAAACGCCTCATGTTCATTCCACGAGTCGATAAACTCCTCCCGGACAAAATGAAAGTGATATCTTTTAATTCTGGAGATGGCTTTGAAATCATCTTTAAATGGCAGTGTTGCTTCCAATTTCTTCATTTTGTTGTAAACATTTTGGCATAGAAGCATATTTGCCTCGCGGCGCTCCTCAAACTCCTCAGTGGCTCCCTGAGGCGTTGGCACGCGATTGGCGATCTCACTCTCCAGCTTCTTCATGGATTTTGTATTCCCCCGGATTTCCTGAACAATTCGACGCGCATCTGTAAACTAGCCAATCACGCCTTAACGCATTTTCTTCCCAATTAGCGCAAACATCTAAGGCAGAATGAGGGGCTAACAAGTGGGTTTCGCGCGAAAAAAAATCAGTTGAAGTACGAAACTTAACGAAAAGTGTGAGAAAAGTTAACGAAAACAGTTCGAGATTAAACGAATTTCGAAACCACTTTCGGAAAATCAAAATATCATTCGAAAAACAACGAATCATGTCCGAAACTCAATTTTTCAACCGAAAGTTAACGAAACTCTTGCGAAAACGACTAAATTGGACTAAATTCATTCGAAAGCAGAAGAATTTTTCACTTTCAAATTAAATTCATTAAAAATTAGCCGTTATCAGTAATTACAATTCACAAGCCCCTCATCAAGCAGCCAAATAAATTTATCTACCTCACTCAACACACTCTCAATATCATTCTCGAGGTTTGTTGTCACATCGATATCTAATCCAATGTCGTCATCATCGTGATAAGGTGAATTCTGTGAAGAAATTAGTGGCCACAAAGTATAATAGAAAGATGCCGAATGAGCTAAATATCTCTGCTCACTCACAGATTTTAATTCTTGCAACCGATCCCGAACCATTTCCTCACTTTTCTCCACTCACGAGATCCACGAGATTGTTCTTTTGACTGCGAAATTGCGTGCGTTGTCGCCTATCTTGGCTATCTCGCGTCGGATGATAAATACTGACTGAAATTTCATATCTCGGGAAGTGCTTTTAATGAATTCGTGCATGCCACAGGGTGGCTCAATATTGATTTGTTTGACACCAATTCAATAGAATTGTGAGAAGATGCGAGCATATTGTGCACCATCTTTCGCTTAATTTATCTCAATTGGCCTTTTTCGCATTCCTCCATCAATGCGGAGCGAGTCTTGCAGTCGTTGAATTGTTGGTGGCCCCCTTTTGTGTCCACCCACAATCGCCACACGCAAATTTGAATGGCTAATGAGGGAATAAAAATTACTCCAGATTATTTCGGTTTAAGAATGGGAGAATGAGATTCGTTGATTTTCGGACGAGTCTTAAAATTCAAAAGCGCGGTTTCTCGAAATTTCGTTCATTTTTTCACTAGACGTACTTTTCGTCCATGCATGCCAATCTCGGGTCTTAACCCTATCATTTTCTTCGGACGAACCCAAATAAAACACCGAGTTTACTTCTCTACAACCCGTAGCAACTTTTAGTGAAGGTCTGAGACTTCTATCTTGATCTGGGTGAAAATGGCAGTTCGCTGAAGTTGACTGATATTTCAAGTCAAATATTTCATATGAAGTGCAAGATGTTCAAACTAATCACGGAAAGGGTCTTAAATTTCACTTCATCCTCAAATATTATACCGAATGTACCGAATCTACTTCTCTAGAATCCATAGCAACTTTTAGTGAAGGTCTCAAAGCTCTAACTTGATCTGGCTGAAAATAGCAGTTCGCTAAAGTCGACTGATATTTCAAGTCAAATATAAAACGTGGTGTGTGCTTGAATTGAGACAATTGAGAGGACTTAAGGAATTCCTTGCAAACGATAGGATTCTCAGACGTGGAATCTATTCAAAAACAGCTTGGATCCTTTGATCGTGGTAAGGTACGGCTCGATTGATCTTTGATTTTGAAACGGCTCGATGGACTATTGATAGCAGCTGTTGAAAATTTCACATTTTCTTCGATTTTCCTGCAAACACTTAAAATACCAAGGAAAGCAAAACACGGCTGTCAAGAAACAATTTCGAATTCTAAGAGGCTACAGCGCCACAGACGGAGATTACGTGAATTGGGGCACCAATTGAATTTCGAAATGATTTTCAAATTTAAATGAAACTCGTAGTGTTAAATACCCCTCGATTTTTAGCAAATCGAAAATTTCTGGGAGTAATTTAACGGCTACTAGATTTAAATCTTCAAAAATGGTCGAAGAGGCGAAGGGGTAGTTTTTTCGACGAGATTTTGTCCGACCGAGCCTAATCCGAGCCTAAAAATAAGCAAAAAACCTCATTTTTCCACAAAAAAAACAGGTATTTTAGAGATACAACTCGCTATTTAATTTACACATTGCATTTAGTGGTGAGCCTCGGTGGCGGAGGGTTTCCCATAAGTCTTCTCCCACCACTCCACGTATTCCTTCTTCCTCTGCTCGCGTCTTGCGAAGTATTCCGGGTACTGAGCCTTCTCCAGCGGATGCCAATAGTCCAACACCCAGTCGGGTGGAGTCACCTCTCGCTCGTAGGCACATCCACCCGGACTTCCGGCGACTAAACGAAAAAAAATATTTAAGAAAACTCCCGGAAAAGCCCTTGAAAAACCTTCATCTTACACTTCTTCGGCTGATAGTGTTGCTTCGACCACAATTCGTGCTCTCCCGCCTCCAGGAGATCTCTGGCCTCTCGCATGTCCTTGATGTTGCGATTCTGGTCAAATTTCGCCCTCAGCAGGCAGGCGTGATAGCGGAAAATGTGTCTGGAAGGCGATGGGAAAGCCATTTGTTTTCATTCTGGCCATTACATAATCTCACCAGCGTCTCACCTGCGGTCATACCACGACTCCAGGTTCCTCAGAGATCTCTTGTACAGACTCTGCACCTTCCGGGTGTGCGAGATGATGCCCGAGGGCAGTCCTGACATGTTTTTCGCAGCAGGAAAATCTCTTCCAACAAAAATATGCAGAAAAATTTCACTAGCTGTCAAATTGTTCCCCCACAGCGACACCAACGCCAAAGTGGCTGGTATCAGAAGGTAAAACTCACAGCATAAGCGGAAATATTTAATTTTTTCTTCAAATTCGTAATAATTTCAGAGATATTTTGCAAATTTTCATTAATAGCACTTGTAAATATTCCATTTTGGATCTCTTCGTCGACATTTTCATGCAGGGCCACTTCCATGTTGAGTGCAGGCTCGAGTTGCGCAAAAATCTCTATGGTTTTGTTCATCTCATTCAACAAGACGATGTTTTCCTCAAAAGCTTTCCTTTTCTCCTCAAACTCCTCCGTCAAGGCTTCTAGATCTCTCTCCGTGTACTGAGGATTGCTCAGATGGTGGATTTTATTCTCCGGAAGCAGGACATAGGCGGGAATCGAGAGATGTTTGTCAACATTTGTAAAATACTTGGACATGTTTTTCTTCACACACTTAAAGATTTCCTCCTGGATTTTCTGCTTCTTCAGCTTGAATTGCTCCATAGTCTCGGCGGTAGTTATTGATTTCTCCAATGATGAGCTGAGTTTGCTGATAAATTGGTTTATTTCGTGCTTTACCATTTCTTCAGCTGGAAAGACGATTTATTAGTGATTGTGGGTTATTTTTTACTCTTTCCACTCACCCTCAGACTTCATATCATCCAGACTGAATCCGTAAAATTGTATTTCGTACTCTTTCTTCGCTATTGACATTTTTCCAGGGAGTTTTCGTGGATTTTCAGTGGAAAATCGGCGTCTGTAACTTTGGAATTTGAAACATAAACAAAAACATAACGTAAATCTCCTCGGCGACAGCAGCGCCACACTGACAGCATGCAACCGCTGCAACCCAGCAGCCATTCCATCTACTATACAGATAAGGATATTCTTTCAGTATGAGAATGTGTTCTTATTTGATTATGGATTTTAGGGAAAAACAAAAATCCCAAAAATCGTATGAATAAGAATTACTTCAACAATTGACAAAACAAACCAATCAATCGTAATTAGAGGGAATTTGCGTCAAACCCGTCAAACCAAATGACAAGTCAACTGGCAGTTTCGCCTGACAATCCTATTTTCCGCCATTTTCTTTTTCAAATAACTTAATCATTTCTGGAGCAATTTTTCACCAATTTTCACATTAAATGCAGAAAATCCAAAAGAAATTCACTGAAAAGAAGAACGGGGGCTTCAAAAAGGCCAATATTTCTCAATTTTATAAATATAAATATTTTTCACTTTTATATGGAAATGCGCCGTCAAGTGTCAATTCGGCTCACAACTTCTTTTTGACAGTTAACATCGACGCGCGGAAACAGTTTTTGCCAATTTTTTTACGCGAGAAACTCGTATTCTGAACAAAATATACTTTTTTCTGACCTACAAATGGTCATTTTCGCAATAGAAGAGCAAAAGACAAATTTATTTTGAGTTTTTTTTTTTTAATTTCTCTGACATTTCAACATTATGTTCATTAGGATTGAGAAGGTTATCGCCTCATTTAGAAAAGTATGTGAAAAATACTTATATTACTTCGCGTTTTTCTTTCGTGGTGCTTCCTTGATCCCGCTTGATATCCACAAAACACGCGCAAAAGTAAAGTTAGAATGGATTTCTGCTGGATTTTATGTGAAAATGGGGGAAATTTCGTTTCAAATACGCCGATTGAGGTTATGTTTGCTTTGACAAAAAATGGCGGAAATCCACTGGCAAGCCAGCCGAGCGTCAAATGCAAATTTTGAAGTCAACAAACTTATTTCCCATCATAAATCATTTATAGAATTACAGAGCATCTTTCATTTTCAATTTCAAGCGAATACGAATGCAAGTAAGCGATTCAACAAACAGTTACCCGTCAAGTCATGACTTCACGTAATGTGTAAATTTCCAGCTGGGCAGAGAGAAAAAATTGTAAACAAAGTATTTAGCAATGTCCGATACAAAATGTGTAGAAATGCAAGAAAATGACGATATTTTTGAGAAATACGTAAGAAAACCGAGCAGCGCGTAAAAGAAACAAAGAAACAGCAGTTGATGTGAGTTTTTGGGACATTTTTCAGTACTGGCCACCTGTTTATCCCACCGGGAATCACACAGTGCTGTACAATGTTCCTCTGCAAGTCAATCAGCTGCCCCTGCCGCGTCGTGGCGCCCCCAAGTGGGACTCCGACCACGTCCGGATGCCCTGCAGCCCCATGAGTCAGTATCCACTGAAGAAGGTAAGATCGAGAGGGAATTGGGAAGTGACAGGGATAAGATTAACTCTGTTTTCCAGTCCGGAGGCTCTTGTGACGTCGTGAGTCGGTGGGATCTGATCAAGACCGCCCTGCAGCCCCCCATAAAGTCCAGTCAGGAACTGGAGACGGCTATTCTCTCCTACAACAGCAAGTACTCCTCTTCCTGGTCATTCCGTGGACTTCACACGCTCTTTGACGATGAGGATGCTTCTGAGGCTTTTTTCACTCACCTCCTGCCCAAAATCATGACGCTGGCTCTTCAGCTACCTGAACTCCTCCCCTCTGGTTTGCCATTGCTCAAACAAGGCGCCAATCACTCGGTGAGCCTGAGTCAGCAGCAAATCGCTTGTCTCCTGGCCAATGCCTTCCTCTGCACCTTCCCGCGTCGAAACACCCAGAAGTGGGAGTCGGAATACGGCAACTACCCAGACATCAACTTCAACCGGCTGTTCGCGTCCAACCAGCAGCGCTGCCTGGAGAAGATCAAATGCATTTGTCACTACTTCAAACGAGTCACTGGCAAAATGCCCCAAGGAGTTGTCACTTACTCCCGACGATACGTCGATCCACGCCTCCTGCCGCGCTGGGATGAAGCCCAGGCGCTGTTCGAGGACATTCAAGTGGCTGTGAGAATTGACGGGACAATAGAGGAGAGTCGAGGCCTTTTGCAAGTGGATTTCGCCAATAAGTTCGTCGGTGGCGGAGTCCTGGCCACGGGATGTGTTCAGGAGGAGATTCGCTTTGTCATTTGCCCAGAATTGCTGCTGGCGCGTCTCTTCACTGAGGCCCTGGATCGCACTGAGGCGCTCCATGTGATCGGAGCTGAGCAATTCAGTGAGTATTCGGGCTATTCCGGGAGTTTCCAGTGGAAGGGTGACTACGTCGATCCGACGCCCAGGGATGAATCTGGCCGAAGGAAGTGTCTCATTGTAGCCATTGATGCTCTCCAGTTCGCCGAGGAGGCGCAACAATATCAAGCGAAGCTGATGATCAGGGAGTTGAACAAGGCTTATGTGGGTTTCCTGCCCAGCGAACGTGGAAAACCCATCACGGCTGTGGCTTCGGGGAATTGGGGTTGTGGCGCCTTCAATGGCGACCCAAAACTCAAATCTCTCCTCCAGATTATGGTCTGCACTCTCACCCGACGCGACCTGGTCTACTTCACCTTCGGCGATGGAGCCCTAAAAGGAGACATTGATGAGCTGTTCGCCTTCCTGCAGGAGCGAAAGCTCACCGTTCAGGCCATCTGGCGGACGCTGTGTGAGTTCAGTCGGAAGAAACTACCCGGTTACACCCTGTATGACTACATCTACAGGAAATTTCGCGATCCCGAGGCGCAGAGTTCAAGAGCCAAAGACACAGATCAATCACTCGTGGATTGTCTGGATGACTTCTACGTGAGGGAGAATCCCAGCAAGAATCAGCCCAAAATTGTGGACTTCTTTAAGAAACTCTAAACTAAAAGACTTAAAATTTTATTATTCAACACAATCACTTCCGCTCGGAGCCGTGGATGTGCTGCAGAACCACATCGATTTGGTTCTGCGCCAATTTGGGCAGGGAACCAACACCGGCCGGGGAGCTGAGCTTCTTCTGCGTGGGCGCCCTGAAAGGAAAAAGAGAACGGTCTGGTGAGTGGATTCCAGGAAGCGCGTCCCCCTAACAGATTCAAGTGAATTATAAATGATTGTCTCAGGGCGAAATCTGATGTATTTTTGTAAATAAAGCTACTTGCAGTTGAACTGACTTGTTAATTTGTCAGCTTAACAGATTTTGGAGAGTCTACAAATTTTATTGAAAACTTAAAGGTATAAAAAAGCTCGATTTTAGTATAAATCTATAAATATAGTGAAATACGCTTTTTGAAAGCTTTAACAATTTTGATTAGAAAAATTGTCCAAGCTTAATTTTAAAACAATCCAAAAGCTCAATTGAATTTCTCGTTAAAAAGCTTTAATAAAGCTTTAAGAGTTTTTGGAATCACTGAATCCTGTAAATTCTCTGGTCTTTTATTCATAAGCTCCATAAGCTCTTTAATTCGTCTTGAAAATATTGCGAAATCTTTCTTTTCAAACTCTGAAAATTTATTTAAAAATTTAGAAATTTCTTAGAAGCTTTCGAAATCTTTAAAGTTCAGTATATTCACCGGAAATCTTTAAAGGATAGTGAAAGCTTAAAAAAAAGAAATGCCAAGTTTAGACTTGGCGGAGTGCCCCGACACGTTGCGTTTAGAGAGGAGGGAGTCAGTGGGATGATAAAGTCTGTTGATTTTTACCGAATGGGTTTGATGATATTCTTTATAAAATTATCTACTGAGT
>CAKKOB020001002.1:11497-29775 GCA_918844115.2 Phlebotomus perniciosus | reverse complement strand
ACTTGGGTTCGTTAAATTGATTGAGAAGATTCATTTAACAGATGAAAGGTCAGAAATAGGGGATCTTTGTATGAAAGGCTTGAAAGGGGGTGGGGGGCAATCCCCTATAATGTTAAATTACAGGCCACATTACCCCAATTACCCCTTTAAACATTGTGAGCCGCTAGCGCATCATCTTAGTGATGAAAAAGTCGAAATTGTCTGAAAAATGGGTAAATTTGTATGAGAGGTACCAATAGGGGAAGGCGGGGCAACTTCTCTATACTCCAAAGTTATAGAGGACACCACCCTTATCATTCCTATCATACATTGCGACCCGCTAGTGCTTCATCTTAGTGGTCAAAAAGTCAAAAATGTCGAAAAAAGTGGTAAATTCGTATGGGAGATACCAGATAGGGGAGGTGGGGGAAGTTTTCATATAGCCTATGTCCCAACCTGTGATGCCAACTATACCTATGCCAAATATCATCCGGATCGATTCAGCCGTTTGGCCGTGATGCGGTAACACACTGACAGACAGACAAACATTTTGGAGATGGGTATTTTCGGACTGCTGGAGTCACGTCCGGTCGAGATTTAATGGTTTGGGGGTGATCAGGCCAATTCAGATATGCACACTTGGCTTTATGTATTAGGATTTGCTGCTCAATTTTGTATTTTGGTATGATTTCTTGAACCAGCCTGCAGACAAGTTAATTCAATTGACATTTTGGTGTAACCCGGCAAATTAGATAAATATCATTACCATTACGTTACATGGTGAGATATTTGAAGTGAGTGTCATAATAGGTAATGTATTCGATGTGTTGCTACATTATTTTGTTTTACTATTCAACACATTCAACACTAATAAAAAAATGCGTTTTTCTAGTTTCTATTTTCTATTTTCTATTTTCTAGTATCTAGATTCTATTTTATATTTTCTAGTTTCTATTTGTATTTTCTAGTTTCTAGTTTCAAGTTTGTAGTTTCTAGTTTATGGATTCTAGTTTCTATTTTCCAGTTTCTATTTCTATTTTCTAGTTTCCATTTTCTAGTTTCTAGTTTCTAGATTCTAGATACTAGATTCTTAATCTATTTATAATTAAGAATTTAGACTAAGGTCTGGGTTCAGATAGGGAATAATTAAATTAATCTTGGAAATGTTTTAATCTAAACCATAATAATCATAATCAATTTTGAGCCTAATTCACGCCATAGAAACAAATTTATTTAACAAATAGTATTTTAGAGTCTTTCAAAATGGCGAATCCTAAAAGATTTTCTTTTTAAAAAACCCCAACAATTAAAAGAAAAATACAAAAACAACTATCCATAACTCATAATCAAAACGTATCAATACTGTTAACTCTCTTATGTAATGTATTTCATCGCTCTACTTCATTGACCGCTGGGTCAATCGATGTAAAGCATTTGGCGGGAGCTTTTGCGCATGAATTGACTCTTCCCACCTGAGGTGAACTTTTCGACGTTAAGTATTGAGGTGAATGTTGAATAAAGTGTTCAATCATTCAGCCCAGAAGTCTGCAATAAAATTGAGACACATACTCGTGCATCATTGAGTAGTTTTATGGCTGTTTAGCCGCCAAACACCATGATATCTTCACGCGTGCAAGTGATGTAACTTTTCTGCACACACCATCTCTTCGCGACTATCGCTTCAATTCATAAGTTTCATCCGAGCATCTCGCGTGGTTCCCTCCCCATGTGAAGTGGTCGTGGTGTGTGAGAGAGCTCGTAAAGTGGTAGCACATAGGAAAAAGGGTACGTTGTTGACCACGAGTGAGCCAGTTCGTGGCGAGGAAGTGCAGCGTCTGGTACGAAAAATAGGGTGCTTAATTCTGGGTGGTGTGCTGAATTCTTTCATTTTCCAATGAGACTTTTCGCGACTCAAGATTATTTCTGTAAATCTCACAGTCATTTTCCATCTCTCTGTGGCGCATTTTCCACTCTGTGAGACGCACAATTAGCAATACGCGGGACGCGAAGAGAAAAGTGTGGGAAATTGTAGTGAAACCTCTCAGTGGATTATTGGGATTCTTCCGAGAAAGTGATTGGAATTACATAACAATTGGCGCGGGTGGATTATGGCATTAAACACCGGAAATACGCAATATATGTCACTTATTTAGATCCATTTGTTGTAACCCAAGTAATTGAAGCCTCTCAGCATTGTTCCAATTAATTTTCGTTCATGTTATTTATATCTCAAACACAAAAGCACTCAAATGGACCTCTTGATGCATTTCTTAAGACACGCGTGTTTTTCTTTGCATACGGAAATTGCAAATGCGCGTCTCTGACATTTCCTGCGGAACAGTGGCTTAGCAAACCCTTCCAGTTATCATCCCCTATAATAGCGTGAAATTGTTGAGTGTTTTTGGATTGAGCATGTTCATTAGAGATCGAGTTATAATAGTAGTTATTTTCCTTTAAAAAAAATTAATGCAATGCCTGCAGATTAGTAACTGGTGGGTCAAGCCTGGAAATTACTAAATTGACCTTCATTACTATCCACTAAATTGATCTTCCTCTCGTCAATTTTTTGCGCACACAGGGTTATGATTTAAATTTGCAAATAACTTATAAACCAGGAGCATTTTAATAAATAAGAACCTTCAAAGTTCTTTGAAATGTTTGAAATAAACAATTTTTTTTTAATTTAATATGGCTTTAAGAATTCTAAACAGCATATTCTATGAAATTTCGCAATAGTTATTTTAGCTTCAATGTATTTTTGTTGACTTTATTGCAAATAACTCAGCAATTGGAGGGGCTTCGAGGCGAAGAGACGTAAATAGCGTGCACAGTATCGACAAAATAATCATAACATTTCACATAAAAAGATCATGAGATCAAGATCAAACGTTCTTTTTCACTGGCGCAAAGACTTATCTTCTTTCTCTGGAGGAGAAAAAACATGCCACATGCGACATTCTGGTTAATTGTTAAAAATTAAAATAAAACTTTATCATTGCTCTCGTTCATATTCCAATTGTGATCTCAAAGTGGTGACTTTTATGCCCTGATGTGTTTAGAGCCCATTCAGAAGGAATAAGAGTGTGAACAAATATTGATCTATGAAAATGATGAAAATGCAATAAATATACTTTCCACTTGACGCTCTCAATGTGCATTTCAATTCAAGTCAATTTAGAATTATTTGCCCTCCAATTGCTGGTTAATTTTCCTTGCCAATCCCACCATGAGATTCGTATTCCATCTTTTCAGTTGGCTGCCAATTGACGATCTGGACGCGAGGTATTCGGTTTCTGTTGAACAGTTTTAGGGGGGCGGAAGTTGCTGGGTGGAAAAAGAATACGAAATAGACAGGATGGGCTCACCGACAGAGACTAAGGAGGAGGGCGTCAATTTGCAGTTGGTTGAGGATAAGGAGAAGGGTGGCTATAAGTGAGTGTCCTAGATTTTTATGAGACTCCAACAACTGGGCGCCTAATGACGCTCCTATATTGCAGGAATTCAGTCCGACAGGATGGTGAGAGTTCACCCCTCGACACAGAGGATTATGACCCGCACATTCACCGGAATGTTGCTCATCCGACAACAAACATCGAGACACTCATTCACATTCTCAAGGGATCACTTGGAACGGGTATTTTGGCGATGCCGGAAGCTTTTGCAAACTCCGGATATGTATCGGGTCTCATCAATACAATCATCATTGGTGCTCTGTGCACTTATTGTCTGCACATTCTCGTCCGAACGCAATACATCATCTGCAAAAGTGAGTTTGAAACATTATAGAAAAGCTAACTTTTTAAGTGGATTATGTACAAGCTTAAGTTTTGAGCTCGGGAAGTAATCTCATTAGAAATTCGATGCGGGTGTCAATGGCTTTAATTTTGTGCCTTTGAAAGCGAAATCAATCAATAAACTCGATAAACTCTTATTTTAACCTTCATCCGAAACAAACACGATGTAATTTTAATATATTTTTAATTTAATTTAAGAACAAAAAACTTTGGGGCTGTTTTTCAAAAATTGTTTCTTGAAATTTTTAAAAGCTTCAGGAGTTTTTAGTGCTTCATGAAAAGTTTGGTGATTTTCTTAGAAGCTTTACAAAGAATTCAAAATCTCAATAATTTCCAAGAGGGAGATATTTTGGACTGAAGTGATGTACATTTCAATGGAAGTGTGCGCGAGAGCTTTTGAAAGTGGAATGGAAATGCTAAGATAAGTTAAGCAATTTTGAAAGCATCCAAAGAAGATGAGGAGCTTTGAAAAGTTCTTTCAGAGTTTTAGATTTTATTTTAAAAGCTTTGAAAACTTTCAGGAGCTTTAAAAGAAATTCCTAAATATTGAAAAGTTTAAGCTTGATTTACTGAGAGGTTTTTAAAATTGCTTTAAAGCTCCGCAGAAATTTAGAAGCATTTATTAAAAAATATAGAAAATTTGTAAAGCTTTTAAATCATTTTTAGAGGAGGTTCCCACAAAGCTTTTAAACAATTTGGAAAGCGTTTGCAATTTTTTTTAACATTCATAGAAAACTTTGGAATTAGAAAACTTTCATAGAATGCGTTCTTCGAAAGCTTTCATAGAGCGCGTTCTTAGAAAGCTTTTTAGAAAGCGTTTTTAGAAAACTTTCATAGAAAGTTTTACAATGCCTTTTAAGGAAGCCAAAACATAGGAAGCATTCGTATTATAAAGCTTTTTCAGAAAGCTCTTGAAGGCTTTACAAAGCTTTATAAGGTTTTAATATAGAAAATAAAATTGATAGAGTGAAAGCTTTTCAAAGCTTCCGAATTGGACTTTGTAGAGCTTTCCTACAATGAGGAAGTGTTGCAATTGCTGTACGTCTTTTTGACCATAATATCTCTCCCTTGACAGTTTTTTTTGAAGCTCTATGGATGGATTTCATATAAAAAAATTTGCCGAATCTCTAAGAAAACTCTCCAGTCCCTTTTCTTAAACAAAATAAAAAAAGTCACCAAAACATTGAAAAATGGACAATTTGATAAATTCCAAAACTTACCCTGAATTTTCCAATTAATTTAAAGAGCCAACGACAAAGTTTCTGACCTAATTCATTATCTAATTTATTCTAAGTTCTCTACCCCATAAATCCTTTGTGAAATACCCGGTAATTAATAGTCATTTCTCATTCACTTGAACATTGTCCAACAGACTGATTGATTCATTTTCAAAAGCACTTTTGAGCCATTCTGCATTTACAAACTCATTATGGTTTCAAATGATTCTATAAATATTTTGTAAAATGTGCCAGAAATGCAATTTCTAAAATTATCAACTCTTAGTGAGTTATGCATATCTGTCAGCAATTTTGTAACATTATTTCATCTGCAAAACTAGGAAATCGTTTGCCGATCCTCACATTTCCTGCATCGATGCAAATGGCCTTGGAGCAGGGACCTAAAACCCTTAGACCCTATGCTCGAGCTTCCGCAATAATAGTCGATGTGTTCCTGATTATCTACCAACTCGGAATATGCTGTGTGTACATTGTCTTCGTGGCGACGAATATCAAGCAACTGGTGGACTACTACTGGATGGAGATTGACGTGAAGATCCACATGTTGATCCTCCTGATGCCTCTCATTGGGCTCAATTGCATTAGGAATCTGAAACTCTTGGCGCCATTCTCCTCCTTTGCAAACTTGATCACTTTCGTGGGTATTGGACTGATCCTCACGTACATCCTGGATGATATTCCTGGACCAAGTGCCAGGGACGCCATTGGAGCCATTGGCAAGTTCCCCCTCTTCTTCGGGACGGTTCTGTTCGCCCTGGAGGCTGTTGGGGTGGTGATAGCCCTTGAGAACAACATGAAGACACCAAAGAATTTTGGCGGGTACTTCGGAGTGCTTAATATAGGCATGTTTGTCATCACAATTCTCTATGCCTTCATCGGATTTCTTGGCTACCTCAAGTTCGGAACAGATGCTCAAGGGAGCATCACCCTCAACATCCCGCAAATGGATGTGTAAGTATTTTCTATATGAAATACAAAATGAGCCAACATTTCTTTAAGAGAAACTTGTTGCTTTTCAATAAATCTGGATTCTGGGAGCAACCCATCCAGATGTTTAACTTTAGAGTGAACTTCCTGGAAAGTTTGGATTTTGGCACTGAAACCTTTATGGAGTTCTTTGTAGTGAATTTTGATGTTTTCTGGAATGACACAAAACACGTTTTATTGATTTGTTATTTTTGTACAAAAATAAGTTTCTTTCATTGCATTTATTTTTACTCTATAACAAAACAGTTGAAATCTATTTGTGGATTCGATATACATCAAAATGATTTCACGATAATTGACGTTCGTGCCATAAGCATTTATTGATTTGTTACCTTCTCGAAAATTGTCTCTTAAATTGGTCAGTTGGTCAATTTTCACACTTTCATTGTCAACGGAAAAACTTTTACCCGGAAAATTTCAAATTTTTAAACTTCGAACATTAAAATTGCAGGACCGCTCAGGCCATCACGATAATCTTCGCCGTTGCGATCTTCATCTCTTACGGGCTGCAATGTTACGTTCCCGTGGAGATCATCTGGAACCAGTATCTGCTGAAGCGCTTCGAGGACTCCCCCAAGAAGCTCATGTGGGAATTCGCCACGAGGATCGTGGTTGTGATCATGACATTCCTGCTGGCTGTGGCCATACCTCGTCTAGGTCTCTTCATCTCCCTCTTCGGTGCTCTCTGTCTCTCCGCCCTGGGTATCGCCTTTCCCGCCATCATGGAGATCTGCGTGCTGTGGCCCGATGATCTGGGTCCGTGTCGCTTCGTCCTTATACGCGACGTCCTCCTGATCCTATTCGGTGTGATCGGCCTCGTCGCGGGAACCTACACTAGTGTCCGCGACATAATTCTCAGCTTCATGTAGTTCCCATGTAGTCCGCCATCCAATGGACGCACAAAAAGAGCAGGGAAGATCCACCGCCTGGAAAAAAAACTGTTGCATATACTCACAAGCATTTATACACCGCGACTCTCTATAGTTTCAGCCTGCCTGAGGCCCTAAATCAGCCAAAAGCCAACAATCGTGATGATGACATAGTCGATTATATTGTTGAATTGTTAATTATCATAAATTGTGAAATAAACATGCAGGATCTTAACAATTTTAATGTAGTCGAGCATATATTGCAGGAATAATAAAGAGATGGTTTTATCAGAAAGTCAGGACTTTTAGTATTTGAAGAGAAGATTTTAAGTTTTGGTCACTAGAATATCGCTATTAGGGGAAAAATATTTAAAAGTATACTTTGAAAAATCATTTTTGATTCCCATCTAAGAATCGGCTTGTCATTCTCAGCTAATATTAAGACCTTTTCTTAGTGATAACCTAATTATTCCTGACCTGAGATATAAAAGACCAAAATTTGAACCGGATTTTAGCTTATACCGCGTCATCTACATAAAACTCTTATTGAATTTCAAAAAAAAAATCAAAACACATCCCAACCAGTTTACAGCTGGCTATTAAAAATACATGTATACACAGTTACATATATGCATTTTTTACACCCCACTCTCTCTGGGAGATTTAAAATTATAAAACAAAAAAATCCTCATTTGAAGGGGATGATATTATTATTAAAACGGTGTACACTACTTCCATTACTTCCACATTTAATTTGAAAACTCTCTAACACTATTGCTTCAGAATTGTCTCTCAAACATATCAGAAAACTTGATGAAATTCTGTGAAAACTCTTAAGAATTTTCACCCAAAAAATTTCTTACAAAAGCTCACGAGTTTCTCCAGATTAAACAGAAATGATTATAGTTTTAGAAAATTGTAGAATTTAAAAGAGAGACCTTTAAAGACTCCGAAAGCTTTTCTAAAAGCCCTAAATAAATTGCTTAAATATCGTAAATATCCACAAGCTTTACAATTTTTAAGAATTTTAGTCATTCTAAAAGCTTTCAGGAATTCTTGTAAAGTTCTATATTTTTAGAAAATATTAAAAAAATATCAACATTTTTTTCTGAAGCTTTAAATATTAGGGAGCCTTGAATTCATTTAAAAAAGGCTCAAAATAAGCAACTTAAGCACTTAAACTAACTCAAAAGCTATCAAAATCATTCAAAAACGTATGCATACAAAATATGTTGAAGCTCTTAGGAGGAAAGCTTTCCAAAGATCCTGGTCTAGTATATAATAAAAGAAGAAAAAGCTCTTTGAGAGCTTTTCTAAAGCTTTATCGATTGTTAAAGCTCATTTTGATAACATTCAGGAGTTTTTAAGGAAATTTCAAAAGTTTAAAAATGTAAGAAAGCTCTCTAAAATTCATTAAAAGTTCTACTGAAATTTACGAACTCTTAAATAAATCTGAAATATTTCTAATATTTTCGGATATTTGTTTAGAAATTTTGATGTTCTCCATAGGCTTTTTAAAATCCTAAAGAGCTTTTGCAGATTTTCTTGAAGCTTTCATAGAAAGCTTTCTATTATAGAACTTTCTTAAAAAGGCTTTGGAAAGCTTTGTGTAGAAAATACAGTTGATAGGATTAAAGCTCTCTTTAAAGCTTTTGAATTGAAGCTTTGAGGTCTTTTCAGCAAAATGTGGAAGTGTTGGAGGTGGTGTACGTCTTTCTGATTGTAATATTGTTGTAACCCCCTTGATACCTTTACCTTTCATCCTGCTAAAAAAAACGTCCTGAAAAAAAATTATGAAGAGAAAATAAAGATCCTTTTTGATATTCAAACAAAATTCAACAAACAATAAGAAATCTCTCATGTTTTTTTAATCCTTCTCTCATTTCCATAGAAAAATAATTTATTTCCTCCAATAATCCGTAAATTATAACATTTCTATCTCCACAGTTTTGCTTCTATCAAAATAATAAATATCCAAGTAGTTTTATTTACAGTGTAACAGAATAAAGAGTGAAATTAATTCTTTTCTGGGAAAATCACAATTTAATCCTGTAAACATCTTCATGTAAAAATTCATATAATCTCCAACATGAGTTTGTATTTCAACCGTTTTGAGCAACAGACCATTGCCCGTCCAATGGAAGATCCTTCACCTCCAAAACTAAGCTGATAAGGATGATTCGTGGTAAATTTTCATTGCACTTTCAACTCTGGCGATCTGAATCAGTGAGCCTCATCATCGTGAAGCTCAAAGTCACAGACGAGGGAGAAGTGATCGGAAGGATACTGGAAACTGGGCACACGGTCCTTTCCAATTTCATTATCTTGCGGAAACATGAGGCAATTGTTGACCTGAAAGTCACGAGGTATAGAAAAAGGTGTTTAGTTTGCATTTTCCAGGTGATTGTTGACTTGAAATTCTCGTTTTTTCGACTGCACATTCTAATTAATTAATAAGTGTGCTCACCTTCATTTTCTCTTTGGAGTAGAAGACGTAGTCGATGGTGTGACAAACCTCACCGTCCTCCCTTATCTTCCACGTCGTGAATGGCGGTTCACGCCGAGCTGATCTCTCGGGTCGCGTGATACTGTCCTCACTACGATGGCAATCTGTGTGCTCCTCAGCGGTGGGTGTGCGATCCTCCTCGATGGCTTCAGCGTAGGCACTTGAGAGTGCCAGTGGCACATAGTTGAGGATTGTACTGTAAACAGGTTCCACAGGTTCGGCATTGAAGTCCCCAGACAGGATCACCGGCCTGTCTCCGGCCACCTCAGCCATGAATCGCAGCAGATCCTTGCCCTGCTCATTCCTCAGCTTCGACAGCAGAGCACTGTGGCGCGCCTTGAGATGTGTTGTGCCCACGCAGACCTCCTTCCCCGTCTGCCGAATCCGCAGGATGGCCGCAATGGCCACCTGATTGCTCTGCACCCGCCACACCTGGAGGATACGCGTTGCACAATTCACGAGATCGAATTTGTTCTTCTTGTAGAAGATGGCACAGCCATCCGGGCCATTGTTGGACTGCACGTACAGGCAGGGGGAGTCGGGTTTGGGGAAGAAGACACCCTCATAGTTCTGACTGCCCAGTGTCATCTGGAGGAACTTGAAGTGGTCCACCTCCTGTAGACACACCACATCCGGATCATTCTGCACGATCTCCTGCACTATTTGATACTTCCGGCACTCCCACGTGAGCGCCTCATCGGGACAATTGACGAATCCATCGTTCTTCTGGCCCAGCGACTGCGACAGCACGTTCCACTGGAGGATACGGATGTGACGTGGCGAGGACACCGGAGCACTGCAGATCTTCGACACGGCGTCCAGATTGAGCACTCGCATGCCATTGGCGATGTCCTGGGAGGCAAAACAGCGATCTGTGGGATTTAGGAAGTACCGCGTGAGTAGCTGAGGACGCTGATCACCGCGCATCATGCGACAGTGATGCACCAGGTCACTCGTCGTGAGTCCAGATGGGATCTCCACATCGTCGTCCTGGTTGTCTTCATTGTTGAACTTGGGCGTGGAGTTGAAGGAGCCCATCCTGCAAGAAAAAATCAAAAACAACCTTTTAGTATATCCTAAAACAGGATCCTCAATAAATTTGCGCGGGAAAACCTCTGGAGCGCAATTTTCTGCAAGTGCGTTTTCTGGTCGCATTTTGCCGAAGGATTCTTCTCCTTCCACTCCCGAAGAACAGCTTTGCGTAGCATTTTCACGTGTGATCTTGAAGACGAACTGATCTCAACTAAGAAATTTTCCTTGCAGTATTTCTGTCTTGAAAATTCACTCAAAGGGGTCAATTGATGGGTATCGTGTGATGGAAATTTAGTCGACTTTAAATTTGCATAGCAATGCAAAAGATCACGGAGTTTTCTTGTCCTGGACCTCACATTATTTGAATAAAGACTTAGCGGAATTTTCTGCTTGAAAATCTTTGGTCTGAGAATTCTTTTGTCAGATGTTTGTTGACTCTTCACAAGAGAAGAGATTAAATGTCGATATCGATTAGCACGTTTTACAGAGAGAAGAATAATTGAAGAGGAAAATAACTGCTGATTTTTTGTTAAATGAGATAGATTAATCGATGATTTTCATTCACGAAATCGATAATGGGTAATGCTTCATTTGCAAAGGCTGAAAAAATAGAATTTTTGGGAGGAAAATGTCTTATTTTACTCTAATTATTCACCTAAATTAGATTTCTTCTCGTTAAATTAAAAATCTTTAAAGATGAAGTCTGCAAAACAGAGCTTAAACATAGCATATTTCAAAGCAGCTTATTGTATTCTTGCAAGATTTTCAGCTATGTTGAGAATTATTAAAATTTTTGAAATAAATTGGGTTTAATCGGAAACTTTCTTTTCAAAATTTGAATTTAATTAATTAATTTAATAATTCTATTTAAATTATCTTAAATTTTATCTGAAAAATTCAAAAATCTAATAGATTTTCATCATAAAATTGTTTATGAATATTTTGAAGATTATGTTATTGCAGCGATTAATCCTTAAATCCTTGAAATCAATATTGTGACGCGAATTTCCCCTAAAGTAAAGGCGACATTTCTTTAATCCGGAATTTGGATCAACTTTGTCTTTTAAATTATAATAAAAGATGACGCAATTTTTCCAAAAATCCGGTTGATTCGCCCGGATGTCTCATCAAAATCGATCAATCGCTTAAAAAAAGTGAATAGTGAGATATGTTTTACCCCTCGGCTGTATTGATCGTGAACGTGCGTCACAAAGTGAAAATACCGAAAATACATAAAATTTAATTTTTCCTTAAGCTAATATTCAATATTTAGATAGAGAAACTGAAGGTGTTATGTCAATCCATTATTTATGGGCTAAAAAATTAATTGAAAGTTGCTTTCCTCTTAAAGTAGATAAAGTATAATTTAAAGTTCTCGAAAAGGAACTTACAAAAAATTGTTCTTAAGATTTTTTTTTAAATAATCAAATCATATATCTTCTGACTCTTAAAATAGAAATTGTGGAAATGCATGTAATATTCCAGTGACAAGATAAAACGGATTGCAATTGAATGCAATATCACTTCCCGACTATATTTTCACTCTCTCATTAGCGGACATTAAGTGACAAGGCAGTAAATTAATTGAACATTTACCGTACTTAGCTGCTTTAAATAAATTGACCGCTAAAATGATTAAACGTCCTTCTCGCGGTAAATTAATCTTACATTGTGAATAGAGATGCACTTCATTGAATTAGTTAGTGATTAATTATGGTCATTTTTTGCACGCCCCTCGTGCGGTCGTAGACAATTTGCAAGGAGTTGGTCAAGGATAACAGACGCTAAAATGCTCTCAAAGCTTTGAAATGTAAATAAATCCTCCAATGTGTTGTTCTATTTTGGTTTTATTAAAAAGTGCGTTACTCTCTTTTGGTTAATCCGGTTAATCATAAAATGCTTGACTAAATTGCGTTTCTTTTGCGCACCAAGTTTTGAAATCATTGCGCAATATAAATTGATGACCTGTACGTGACCCCTTGGCACATTATTGTTAATTCTTTAAATTTCCTCATTAGCATTTTTGCTCTTTCTCTCACTACATCAAATGGAAAAAATATTTAAACAATTGAGTCAGCTATACGGAATATGAATGGGATTTTTTTGGATGAAAGGAAATTTACTCCTTGCGGGGAGTATAGAATCTTTACCTGGGAATTGAGAGATGACGGGTTAGAGTTCTAGAAGTCACCAGAAATTTCATTTGTCTCACAAGAAGCCCCATTTTTCTCTCTTTATGATGTTGTCCTATTTCTTTTTCAGTTTTTTTTTGTTATAAAAGACCGCGTTTGTTGTTTTTTAGATTACCAACTGACACAGAAAGACTCTTTTTACTCCAGAATTTGCAATTTTTTAATGCCCTGGCTTCACTGTAATTTAGATTTTAGAGTTTAAAGTTCCTAGAGAGGCGTTTTTCGAGTGGTTGGGTAGTCTTTTTCGACGCACTTTGGTCAACTTGCGCGATTCAACTGATTGGTATCATGTTGTCGAAGACTGCAATTTCTGGTTCGATGTCCTACAAACAACACAAAAAAGTAAAAGTTTCTCTATTTGCATTCCCCAGGTATGTCGGATTTTGCCTCTCACTCACACGCTCACATATTTCCATTCAAGAATTACCTAAAAACACCATAAAAGATCTCCACTCGGAGTCACACTCCCCATCCAGCGGACTTGTTTAATTGCATAAAAAGACCAAATGTTGTTTTTCTAGCGTCATTTTAGTCAGTGGAAACTAATTTATTACATAACTCACAAAAACACTTCTATTGGACTCTTCAATTAGTGAGTGGAGAGGAAAAAATATAAACACAATATATAAACACAATTAAATAAAAATGCAAGCTCACAGATTACGACTCACACGTGTTGGGCATTTGAAGTGACTTTGCCAATTCATGACAATTAAAGATGTAATCAATTGTGAGAATGATACGATGCGACGATTAAAGGGGGAGGGGAAGTGTTGTGCAATAATTACGAGAATATAACATGATATTAAAGGAAATTGCATAAAATATTCCGGATGTAAAGAATTTTTAGAAGACAGAAATATCTCATATTTTAATTTTTACTCTGAGTCATCAGAAAAAATAATATGGGTAATATTGATCATCAGGAACATCTTTATTCATTTGTAAAAAAAGTTTTGGAATAGATCGATCAGTAAATCCTAGGGCATTGGCAGCCTCTTTTTTCGTCCAACTTAATACGAATTTAAATTACTTATATTTTTAGTAAGTTTAACAGTTTTAAAGGGGTTTAGGTTTAACCCACTTAAAAATAAATATGAAATTTAAAATAAATATTGGTTTTTTAAAAGCCTTTTTAGGCACTTTAACGCGTTAAAATCACTTAAACTCGCTTAAAGCATTTCAACGCGTTAAAAGCCGCTTAACGCGATTAAAGCACTTTAACGCGTTAAAAACACTTTAACGCGCTCAAAGTATAACGCGTTTAAAGCGTTTCAACACGCGTAAAGCAACTTAAAGCGTTTAAAGAATTTTAACGCGTTAAAAGCCACTTAACGCGATTAAAGCACTTAAACAGATAGAAACGCACTTTAACGCATTTTAAAGCGCTTTGAACACTTCAAAGCGTTTTAAAAAAAATTGTTTAACTCGAAAAATCATGAATAGTTTAGCAAAACCTTTAGAAACTAAAATCCCTTGTCAGTGACATGTATGATCCAGCCCTTGATTTTATAGATTTTTCAAAAATTTCATTTTTAGAAATTTCTCTAAATAAAGATGATTGCCAATACGGAAGGACTTTATTGAACTAATTTTAATATTCAAATATTCAAAATAATTTTGTTTATTCCAAATTCTGAAACTTTTATAGAATCTTGCCATATTCTGTATCATTTCAATGTTCAATAAAAACAACCTCTATAACCAAAAAGTCATTTGTTGACCAAATAGGTAAACAATTCGTCTCACCACTGCATCTTAAGAAAAGTGGTGAAGCAGGTGAAAAAAATCCACAAGAGACTCGCCTATTCACATGAGAGAAAAGGCGGAATGAGAAATTGCGAATATAGGATGGAGAGAAGGCGCGCAAAAAGATCTTTCAGTGACAATGATCATGAAATTCAAGTTTAAAAGATAAACCACATGCAAAAGGAAATCACTTCCTCTACTGAATAACCGATTTTTTTCTCTCTCTCTCCACTCATAATGCCCGCAGTGTTTTCAAATGTGACGATTGTAAATCATAAATTTAACCTTGGCTACCACCAGGTAAACTTGCTGCACGTTCGATGAGCTTTTTCACACTCATTCCCTCTCATTCGCACATCTTTCTTTCGCCCTTCCACACGGCACACAGAAAAAGCATCACGCCAGAAAGTATATATGGATAAATGATGGGTTTTGGCCATCGCAGCCTCAAGATGATCATCACTTCCGGATGGGAAATCGGAAGACGAGATCTGAGGCGGGTTCCAGGTGAACAAGAGTGTCTCCCTTGACTCAGTTCTTGTGTCACGATGAAAGTTACTGCTCCCCAGACATTCTTATTGATCACTTGCACGTTAAGCTATTAATAATTACGATCGTATGAATTATTAAACACTCGATCTTTGTTTGTCTTCCGGTCTCTATTTGTTCCGGCAATTCTACGTTCAAACACACAAAACCGTATTTTTTTACCCCACATCTCCCACTCCCATCTTCGGCCTATAACTCCTTCCTTCACGCGATTGTTTACGTTAACATCTTTGGCTGAATACCTGCTTCAGCCGCTCCAGGTTAGACTGACCATCGCGTCCCCGCAGGTATTACAAAGTACCTTATCGCGGTGTTGCAATAGAAGTGGTAATAAATTATTGATAGTGTCAGAGGAAACAATAGCATTGATATGAAACTGGTTCAAAGAGGACACGGCACTCAAGTGTGTTTCGGTGTACTTTCGACTCACATAAGGTGGAAGAGAACGCGATCAGAGATTTAAAAGTCTCCGCAAACACTGAGAGAAAATTTAAATTCAAAGGGAAGAGAAATGAGAAGTTTTTCCAACACTTTTTCAAAATTGAAATAAGTATATTTGTCTCTAATTAGTTCTAAGATTTTCAAGATTTTATTAGTTTTTCATAAAATCTTATCAGTTGTAATTGCTTTGTTAAACTTTCCTTAATTATCTAGAAATATTCCTATTCCTAAAAAGTGCTTTATAAGTAAATAAAAAAGATTTGTCATTAAGTAAATTATGACTATTATAATATTTTTAACACTTTCTTTATTAATATTTTCATCGCAATAATTTAAAAATCCTTCTGAAGTTTTAATAGCTTCCTTTGCGATTTCTTCTTATGACCGAAAATTGTTCTTTATGAAAAATTTATATGAAAGAGTTTAATATCTTTAAAGGTGTTAAAATTTCAGTAGGAAGAAAACCGGAAAAGTTCCATTCTTATTTTTTCTTTTTTCTTTTGGCTTATTTTGTTATGTGAAAAACCTCCGTAATCTTTGTTTCCAGAGTTTTTCCAAAATCTTTGTTCAAAATTTACTACTTTTAAGTAGCAAAAAGTAGAATTATAAATTTATCTTTTTTAACGGTTTTTATCCCAAAATCTTTGTCGTAAAAATTGCCAGGACCTTTTCCTCTCAGTGCAGAGAAAGAGGTCCATGGAAGTCTCTCAGTATTGGTATTACCTCACGAGATAGACGAGCAGATCTCTCGGCGGGACATAATCCAGGTCATCTTGATGACCAGAAATGTACGCATTGGCATCCATTTCCATCTTTCTGGCCATGAGGCGCCTCCGAGCTGCCGGAGATGTGAGCATGGATGTCTTTGAGATAGCTTCTGCCAGCATTGGCTTCATCAAATCCATCCTCAGGGCCGTCTCACATTCTGGCTCCTCGCTAACTGGGAAGAGGATCGCGGCCTCACGATCCGGTGACAGTCCATCTTGCGTGATAGTGATATTTGTTCGCCCATTGAGATCAATGATCAGCGATGACATTGGCATTGATTTCCCCAGAGAAGGTTGTCTCTGATGGTGAGATTTTCTCACAAGTGTCTCCATTATCTTCCTATATTGGTAATTTTCCCGCGTGAAAATTACACACCACCGATTTGATTATCGGGTTGAAAAAGATCACCTTCAGCACTCAAAAGTACTGTTTAAGTGGAAAGATTGCTATTTGTTGCAAATATCACGACTTGTTTACGTTTTATTGTAATTTTAGCGTGCCTTTTTTTCCTCCGACACTTTTTTTTCGTTATTCACTCGATGCAAAATAAACACAATTGGTGCTCACAGAGATCGCAAGATAATTCTTGGGATGCTTCCAAGATGGTTATTCCTTTTCTCCTGGCTCTCCCCCATATAAACACACGTTCCGGTGAAAATCACGCTGATGATCAATTCACTGCACAATCACTTTTGGTTGAGGATTTATAAATATAAAATTTTGTGGGAGAAATTATGAGTGGAAAATCTCATTTAAAGTCTCTCTCTGAGATGAATTCCAAAAATACACTGTATAAAGTGTTCAAAACTCACGAGAATATATATTTAAAAAACTCAAGAGCCATATACAAAAATCTCCTTCCTCATGTGGATTGTGGAGAGAGATGGGTTCTCGAGACAAAAGGTAACGTGTTACTGATTATTGCCACCGAGTCGATCGGATCTTTTATATAGAATCACAGGCTTCGGAGTCTGACGTCTTGTGTGGTTTTTTATTGGCTCGTATATGTGAGCTTCGTACAAAAATCTCTCAAGATCGTTTAATATGAGAGAGACACACACATATGTTTATGTCAATTTCCAGCAAAAAGATGTGCCAAAAAGCAGCAATGATGCTTAATTATTAAGTAAAATGCATATTCTTCTTTCCTGCCCAAGATTTTGCAACACTTTTTTAACTCTTTTTTTTCACTCACCAAGAGAAATTGAAACGCGTCCACAAAGATAGAAAAAGCACTTGGGAAAAACTTAATAATTTCAACTCAAAGTGCATTTGCGAGTTTGCGAAAAAAAATGTCCCCCTCCCTCTGTGGACCTCGAAATACGTGATAAGAAGTCCAAATAAACCATCACGTATTTACAAACAACAGCTAAAACCTGTAACAATAGAATTTGTCCACTGTTGCTGGTTCTTTGACTCACAATGTGGAAAACATACTTCGCACTTCTTCATTTTTTCTTTTAATTATTCACAGCAAGTGAAATAAAATCTCCCCTAAATTCACCGAATGGGTGAAGACAAAAAGTGATTTTGCGTCATTCATCGTGAAACGCATTAAGAATCTCGCTATGATCAGCCAATTAATCGTATGATAAATCACTACTCATCTTCGTTATGGTCATCACCGAAGTTGCTACAGTTTTTTTTTGCCTTGAATTCACTAAATGGCGGTAAAACACTCTCATTAGTGAGATGATTCAGACTTCCTTGGCGTGAAAAAAGAGTTGAGGAGCGAAAGTTTTAGCTTCAACAGAGAAACAGTAATAAAAGGTAGTTAAAGTACTAAAGGTTATAAAGGAAAATAAGGGTTTGGGTCTTTTTTTAAACTGGAGTTACCAAGTCAGTAAAAAATTTAGTTGGGTTAGTAAAAAAATCAGTTGGTCAGTTAAAAATTAAATTTCATTATTTTCTGAGTTAAGTGAAAATCAGTAATTTAAAAAAATAGGAAAATGTAAAATAAATCTGCAATCCATTAAATCTATTGAGAAAATTCATTTAGCGGATAAAAAGTTACAAATAGGGGAACTTTGTATGAAAGGTTCCAAAAGGGCGTGGAGGGGTCAATCCCCTATTATGTTAAGTTACAGGCCACATTACCCCAATCAACCCCTTCACACATTGTGGGCCACTAGTGTTTCATCTTAGTGATGAAAAAGTCTAAATGCCCGAAAAAT
>CAKKOB020001002.1:0-11397 GCA_918844115.2 Phlebotomus perniciosus | reverse complement strand
ACTTCGACTCTATTCTTTACCACCAAGTTTCAGCTGATAAGCGAATTGCATTACATCCCGAGGTGGCCCACCGAATCCCAGCTTGCAAAGCTAAACTTGGCGTGTGCTTTTTGTTTTGGTCAATCAATGTTTTTACTGATCAATTTTTGCTATTTTACTGATCAATTACACTTTTTCTGTCCAAGTCTTTTTTTAAACTTAAATATCGTGTAGTTTTTTTTATAAATTTGTTACCATTTAGTTAGATTTTTGCCAATATAAATTGAAAAAAAATTGCTTACGCAAATTACTGTTTTATAAACATTTTAAAAAAGTTGGATTTAAAAGGTTTTTGTTTATATTCTTGGAGTAATTTTGTCTGTAAATTTTCCAAATTTTCCATCATACCTACAATTTATAACTAACTATTATACATATATAAGTACACGTTTCCAGTTAAATGACACGAGATTCAAAATGTGATAAAATGAAAGAAAAAAGTTATTTCTCTTTTAATTATTTCACCGTGCAGTTTCACATCAAAAGAACGATAAGATAATTGGCAAGAAACCTTTCAGTTGACAACTGAATAAAGTCTAATAGGCCCACAATTCATAAAGAATAGGAATATTTGCAGATTTGTTTTTTTGCAAATTTACCTATGTACATTTCGTTGGACGTCAGTGAAACTTTAAGAGATAGATAAAAAAAAACCATATGTCTTTGTTTAATTTCCTTACTGAGCATGAGTTTTTTGCGCGTGCTTCGCTCTCCTTGTGCGGAAAAGAAGCGATCTTGTGAAAATAAATAGAGAAGATTGAATCAAGTTGAGATCATTTATCACGTGCTCTCCTCCATGGCAATTTCCCCATCAAGTTGGGTCATCGGGCGCAGCACCGGAACTGCATTCGTCATTGGGGAAACTTTTCACTCTTTCTTCTCTCTTTTTCAACTCAACCTCCGTTTCGCGATCTCGCGCGGTGCCCATTTGTCTCGTTCGAGAAGGAAATCCACCATTTAATGAAACTCTTCACGTCTAACTCTTTTTATTTTTTCATTCCTCCGCCAATACCCAGCAATAAAATTTGAATTAATGAATTCAGAGTCCCTGAACTTTATCGATTTTTTTTCTTCATCTTTTTCCTCTGTTTAATTCTTCTGGAATTTTTTTTCCCATCCACAATATTTTTATCACTCAAAAGAGTGTTCTCTACTCTAAATTCCACTAAACGCCGATGGCGAAACATGGCAAGTGGCTATACAAACTTGCGTCCATATGGATACCGTCAATTGGGTGGTTGGGAGAGGAAACAGCTGCTCATTATGAATCTTGTGAAATTCAATTGATTCTGTAAATTACTTCCGAGAGTCTCAAGAATTCGCTCACACATATTGATACTTTATGCTGTAAGTGACATTGAATCGTGTCGATTTCAGACATCAGTACTTGAAATATATTTTTATATATTTTGCTTCACTCTGAAACGGCTCTTTTATTGCTCCAACTCGCGCCTCACGCGAGAGAACAGCTATGCAGGAATTCATGGAGATCTAGAAATAGTTCAAGTGTAAAAACTCATCCTCCTTCAAGGAGGTAAACTTTTGAAAAGAAAATTTATCATGTTAGAAAAAAGCCGTTGCACATTTTTAAATGGATCGATTCAGTTTGTCTATAAATAGTTGAAATTATTGCTTTAGCAATTAAATTAGAAAATAGAATAGATTTTCAAAATTGTTTTTAAAATTTCCCAAATTCAAATTCAACTCTCGAAATTACTTTTTTTCTTATTCTTTCGAGAATCATTGACTCTCCTTGAACTCGAAAGTATAGAAATCATGCTCTGAAGTTCTTGGCTAAAGTAAAGGGTTAAGAATTGAAGGATAAAAAACCGGAAGAAGCTAAAAACTATTCTGAAACTAACCATAAATTTTGTTATATTTAAAAAAAAATTAACAAAAATCACCACTAATTTACTCTTTATTTTGACTGCTTCAAAATTGATTGAGCATTAAGCCGGATCGTCCACCTTCTGCCCGTAGGATTTATTTTTATCAAGTTCACATTTTGTAGAATACAAAGACCTTTCGAGGGTCTCGCCTGGGCGCAAGAAAAAAAAATACACGCGATTCAGAAAAGCGGAATATTCCCATTCTGTCTCAGACATAATGACATCAATTCGCTATCAGTTCACCAATTGCGTTATCACTGAAATTTACAATGAACACACAGTTTGCAATCTTAACGCTCTCCCCGTCTAATCTCCCGGAGTGTTTGCCAATAAATTATTCTGCGTTATCAAAGTGATTTCCCCCAAGAGTTTATATTGTTTGAATAGTATATCTGGAATATTGTGGTGGAGGTGATAAAACCTGTGAGAAAACTTGCGAGATCTCTTAAATTAAGTCAAGATGAGGTTTATCGTATAAAATTAAAATGAACAAAAAATCATTGATTTATGGGTGATTAAATTAAATGAGAAGTCAAGAATGAATTCGGCATTTCATGAATAATTCTATGTAATAGATCGCAATTTTGAGCAACTGGTTTTGCGGGAAAATTTACTACGGAAATTTATGCAAAATTATAAATTTGTTTCTTCTACAAATTATACAGAACGGAGGGAACGGAGTTAAAAGTTTTCTTATATCTTAATGTCTGGGTGTTGTTGATAGCAAGTGATGGGAAATTTTCACTTGTTTGCTCACATTTTTGGGAAAGTTTTGCACACAGAATATATTGTTTGAAATTACATTGATTTATTGTAAAAGCATTTTCCCCAAAAGTGTCTCAACAACAAATATATAAACAATTCCGAAGACCAGTGACTAATTTTATATTTGTAGTTTTATTAACCTTTTTTATGGTTATAGTGGCCAAAAGAGAATCTATTCCTCAAAAGTAATGATAAACTTCTAAATTTAGCTGTTGTCTCTTTGAAATCTGCGTGTCCAATCTCTTTATCAACGCATTGTTCCTTTACGTAACTATACTCGCTTAATTCAATTTATGGTATAGTTCTTTGTGCCAGACGGTAAAGGACTGATAACGTTATCAAGTCGCTGTGGTTTTTAAATTGAAGAAGTCACAAAAGCAATTCGCCTAAAAAAATCACTTGATAAATTGTATCAGTTTTTGCATTTGAACCATTTGAATTTGAACAGCGTGAGAGAGAGTAATATTAGTCCGCGGTTGAGTCAGCCAAATAAGACAGACGGACACCATTGACGTCATAGAAGCATTGTCCGCTGAATAATGCATCTTTCCATAACCGAATGATAAGGGATAGTGAACTTGTACACTAGCAAGGGAGAGATACGATGGGCAAAAAGATGTACACCGCTTTTAGAACTTCCATATTATGTACGAAACCTCTCAAAAATTGAATTAAAGTCTAACGAGTATTATGTTTTAAAAAAAAAGTTAACAAAATCCTTTATAAATGTTTCTATGAGCTTTATATGTTTTCTTAAAAGCTTGACGCGATCTTAAGATGCTCTAAACAAATTGTTAAAGCTCAAAAAAATACAAAAATTTTATAATTTTTCCAGTTCCCTAAAAGATTTACAAACTTTTCAAAATCTCAATAACGTCTCCAGATATATAATATTTAGATAGGTATATTACTTCTTATGGTGGTGTCACTCAGATTTTTATAATTGAAAGCCATTTAATTATATTTTCCAGTGAAAACCACCAAATTTTCACAAAATATCAGTCTTTTGTAAACATTTTTGAGCATTATTTAAAAAGATTTTACCAAAAATCCATTAGAAGAGCCGAAAGTGCCAGTTAATCGAATAGGGGAGATCGGGGCTAATTACAAGGAGGTTTTTTTACAGGCATAGTTTTCTCATAGGCTGAACATTGAGCAAACCTTTATTTATCAAAAGTAGATATAAATATCTATATTCACTGAAATTTTAATGAATTACCTAATGCTTTTAGTTTTAATTCTAAAAGCATTTTTGTTTATCTAATGAAAAGCGTAATTTTTGTCATGAAAATTACCTGAATTAAAAAAAAATGTTTTAAAATATTTACATTTCTATAAAAGTATTACGCATAGGTTCATAGATATTCAAAGATCAAGTAAAACTATTATTTGGTATGTCCAGTGCAATTATCTGGCTCAAAATGCCGATCAAAACGTTGACTGTTAAAATAGCCCCATCCCGTAACTTTCCAGAAAAAGTTAGATATATTTTCCACTTCTGTCTGACACGTTTTCAGACAGTTAAGAGCCTATAGTAAAGTGACATATAAAGATTTTTCATCTTCGCACATTAGACTCAAAGTCAAATTTTCATTTTGCTCTGAAAAGCCCCAGTCTCTCCTAATGAGCTTTTAATCACTGAAAATTTTTCCTTAAATTCTTTTTGGATATTCCTAAGAAATGAAGAAGACACCGACATTTAGTGAAGTTTTATAGTAATTCAGATGGAAATCGAGGAAACGAAGAGTCATGTGATATCACCATTACTTTAAAAAGCTCTAAACGAGTTATTAAAGCTCTCAAGTTAACCCAAAAACCGTTGAAAATTTTCAAAAATTCTCATTATAAATATTCGCTCACTGCCCTCCAAGTGTACACCACTTCTAACCATAATATCTCCCCCTTGAGTGCTGGTTGATTTCCAGCGGATTTATCCAGTGATGGCATGATGATGATGCACTGCAGTTGGAGGAGTGTGCAACATTGTTTATCGTCTCCAATAAGAAGTGGGTGAGAAAAACGTTGTAAACAAATTGATCAACATTTGCTCCCGAGGACACACACACGCACGTTTAATTTTAATAAATCGCGGCTGTTGTTAAGCAATTTTCCTCATGAGTCATTCACACACGAACGCCGAGTGCAAAGAACTTTCACATTCATTTCACCCATTTTCATCAGCAAACATCCACTATCAATCTCTCTCTCATAGTATTTATTTAGTTTAGAGGATATTTGAGCAGTCACTCACCATTTTCATCATCTATTGAGGCACTAAAGTGTTGGAATCTATATACTGATAACAACAATTCGGTTGTTCCTGCTTAAGACCTCTTAAAAGCTGTCGGATGTCTAAGAAATCTTAATATGCAAATCTAAACTAGACGAAACTGCCAAGAACAGAAACGAATTGTCCTTGAGCCCAATCCGTTCAAAGGCACAACTACAACTTCTTACAACAATGTTGATAAAATTAGCGTTGATCGTAGACAGATTTTTATCGCTCCATTTCGCGACCAGCGCGAGATAAAAATAATCACAACGCACTGATAACCTCCACAATTCTTTTTTCTGCTTCCTCAATCAACTGCACCAATTACAGGCGGAGAGAACAGCGAATTTCGACGCACCAACTGGTTTAAAATATTTTAAACACTTTAATTTACAACTTTAAAAGCTGGAGGCACTTTCAGGGACACAGAAATGCAGAATGAGCTCCTTCCAGCTGAAAGAATCCAGCAAGATTGTGTAATTTCGCTGAAACTCCCGGCCTGATATCGCACTCGGTGGCGCGTTATCGGTGCGCGAGTGAGAGAAGCGTCTACTGTTCGTCGGAGGAGCTCTTATCAAACTGAACTCAAGAACAAAATGTACAAAATATTTAATAAAAAATTGCCGCTTTCGACACAGACGGTCCTCTCTGTCGCTTTATGTCTGTCACATGGCTAGCCCACTCTGGCACTGGCAACGCCATTTCTTCCGTGATTTATTAGAGCGAGAGAGAAATGGGAGAAAATTGGGGGCAAATAAACAAAGATGTTGCACTATGACTATTTTAAACATGGTGATGATATTCAGTCCCAGTCACTTAAGTAACGTGCATCCATGCTGAGTTGCATAATGCATGGCGATGCGGAGTGATGGGAGATGCCAAGGAGGGACATTAGAATTTGGATACAGATTGGGGATGTAAATGATGGTACATTGTAAAATTTCTATAGTGATTTCTGAAGCATTTTTTGTGAAGATTTGTATGATAAGTAGAATGATAAATAAAAAAACCAAAAATCAATTTTAAGTCTTTTACTTTTATACAATGACTTTACTAACAGATCATTTCATATTTATACTGGTCAAAATTAAATTTCGCACTAATCTAATAAATGATCAATTGTTAATTTTTAGTATTTCAAAATACTTTTAGCTATTCAGATGTGTAAATTAAGTGATGGAACTGCACGAGCTTATTTGAATATCTTTTGAAGTCCAAAGCTTTGTAAAGCTCTTTTAGGGCTTCAGTAAATTGATCAAAGAATTTTTGAAGCTTCTGAATCTTTTTTTAATAATAGCTTTTTGCAATTCATTTTGAACTTTTGAGCTTCTTGAAAATCTTTCCAAACCTTTAAAAAATCTGTTAACTCTCTATAGGTAGAGAAATTTGAGTGTTATTTTCTTTTCCTTTAACGACATAAAGTTTTATTGATTTTATCCATTTTAATTTACTTTCGACAAAATTAAAGCATTTAGTTATATATTTTCATTAAATGAAATTTTTTGAGACCTATTCCGGAATTTTTCTGCACTTGCGAAGTTCTAGAAAAGCTTTAAGAAGCTTTCATGTGATATAAGAAAGTGTTGAAAGGGAAGTGGTGTACGGCGTTTTAATGACAATATCTTCCCTTTGGACAAAAGTTTTTCATCGAAATTAGAATTTTTTGTTGTTTTTTGTTTTATAAAAAACAATCTAAATCACCTATAGTCTAAGGACATTAGCTTTTATTAGATTGATAACAATTTCACAGAATGAGACTTTAGGGTAGTGTGGTACATTTTGGAACGAGGTACAATTTGGAACAAGGTACATTTCGGGTCCTAACGGGAGGTTTTCAGAATGCATCCGCTCACAATCATATTAATAATTGTTTTCTCTTTATTTGAATTTTAATTATTTAGCTCTTTATGCACCAGATAAACATAAAACTTCTTAAATTCCAAATTGTACCACGTTCCAAAATGTACCACCCTACCCTATACACTTTCATTAAATATTGGTTTACTAATTATGTTTTCTAAGCCAGACTGTTGTCTAAGTATCCCTGGTTTCCCCTACCATAAATTTCTAATAGAAATTTTGTATGTTTTTTTGGCAGAAATTAATTCAATATCTCTTGAAAATAAATTTAGGAAATATTTCTAAAAAAAAAATCTATTCTTACGACATTTCTCAAAGAAATTTCTTGCACTTCTAGAGGAAAGTTTGTTCAATATAGGGGAAAGTCGGGCATGATTCAGTAAGGGGCAAGTGACAGTCTTCTTTCTTAAAAAAAAACCTAATTTTTTAGGTTGTAATAATGAAACACTAGGATTTTCTCTTCAATTTCCACTGATTTTTTCAGTAGGCAAAATTTAAAAGACTTTTAAATAAAAAAAAACTTGTAAAATACTTTTAAATTGCTCTCCAAAAAAACTCACAATGAATTTGTTCTGATTTCTGATATGAGTCAGTTAGTAGAAAATATTTTAATTCACTATTTGACTTTATTAGTATTTTTCAGATTTTGCTCAAATTAATTCAAAACAAAAGGGTAATCAATTTTTTCTATATTTAATCTCATTATCATGATTAACGATCCAACTTAATGTCCGTGTAGAAAATAAAATTTGATCAAATTTAAATTCGCAAAAAATCATCCTGCGTCAATTTGCCAGCCAGTTTTTCGCAAATCAAAATAATTTAGCATTTCAAAAAACCTTTTTTAATCATTTCTTATAATTTTTTGAAAAAAAAATCTTTTGGTAGGTAATTTTGTAGCTAAATAGCGAATAGTGAGTAAAACTTTGCCCAATTTTCCCCTAACAATTTCTAAAAGAAATTTTTCACTTGAAGCCACCTTCAATAAGCTAACAATAGAAGATTTATTTGCCCAAAAAACACATAATAAATTAACTTGCTTTTACAAATAAACCATTTTTTTCCTGTTCCACTATAACTATCCCCAAATAGTGAATTGCTCGTTAAGTATTTATTTATTTTCTCTACGGCGCAAATATTTTTGCCACTGCACCATCTAATTGGCCCACATTTCTCGGCAAATTGCGCGCGAATAGCTTCAATTTGATAGCGGGAGACATTTGTGGGGTTTCGCTGGGGAAAAGCTCCGATCAGCGTGCTCTGACACTCATTTTCCCCCCACGACTTGTAAACACTCACACGAAAGAAAATCGTGCCAACACAATCTCGTCGAGTTTCTCTCACGAAGGCCAAAATTGTCAGACTTACACATTGCGAATTGTCTGTGATCGCTTTCTCGGACGCACAGAAAACACTCACTGATTCCCGGAGGTGGAATATTTAGTCTTCTGGACGATTATCAGGAGCCTTTCCAGGCTAAACTACACAATCAATTTAACTATACTTGAGGTTGGAACTTACGTGGTAACAGGTGAATGTTGCAAAGATAACACCAAACGAGCAATTCGCGCCTCAACTTCATGGATATATTCCTCTTTTCTCTCATCACTCTTGTCACCCAACAGACTGTTAGCTGAGAGAGTGTACCAGTATTTGCATGTACCACTACTTTTGGAGGGAGTGTGACGGTGTCAAGGGGCAGATATTAGAGTCGAAATTGGTGTACAGTTAAATGGAGGGAGCTTTTTTTGATATTTTGATATTTTTTAAATTTTGAGCTTATGCAATTTCTGAAAGTTCTTCATTAAATTAATAAAGTTCAAAGGCTCAAATCTTTACAAAATTGTTGTAGAATTTGCACAGAAATTTACTAGCGTTCAATAAAAATAGAGTTAAAAAAAATATTCTAGAAAATTGTAGAGCTTTTGAGCTTTCGCAATTTCTTAAGAGTTTTATGAATATCGGAACAACATTTTCAAAAATGATGCACGCAGCTTTTAAAGATATTTCCAATTTAACTAAATTGCTTGCATGCCAACTGGCAGTTTCGCCTGGCAACCCTTTATTCTTGAAATATAACCTCAATTGAATTTGAAGCGAATTTTCCCTCATTTTCACATAAAATCCAACAGAAATCCACTCTAACGATGAATGGAAGCCTCAAAAAGCTCCAATAAACTGTTTCTGGGCGCTCAAATAGGGACAATGTAACTTTCTTTGCGTGATGACGCCTGCAAGGGGGCAAATCAAATGAATTTCTACCTGGATTTCCATGAAAATTACGTGATTTCCTGCCTCTATAAGCTACAGAAAACCGGTTTTCCGCGAATAAATTGGTAGAAACTGTTTTCCAAGCTTTGCTGTCAAGTGTCAAAAATGAACTGTCAGCCGAATTGACATTTGGTGCGGATTCCTAGAAAACAGTTTTTGTAAATTTTCTTGCGGAAAATTCATTTTCTCAAGCCCGTAAAGGGCGGGAAATGACAGTTGAATGTCTAGTGAAGTCATTTCTGTTGTTTTTTAGGCAAAAATTAGGGGAAAATTCGATTGAGGTTATATTAACCTTCCCAAAAATTGCGGAGATCCACTGGCAAGCCAGCCAAGAACTAACATGTTGTCAAATGCAAGTTATTCATTCAAAACGTCAAGTTGTTCAAAAATAGTATACAGTACACCTTCCCATTACCACTATCTTCCCCTTGGGCGGTGACGTCACTGCCCCCAAATACCGGAATTCGAAGAGATTGTACCGGGCATGGCTTGTCATTCAACACTCACCTGCAGTAGGTGGCGGCATCTTCGAGCTCCATTGTCTGGATGCAAGACGCAAAAACAAACAATTTACAATAACTTTTTTTTTCTCACAAAACAATCTGGAGCCAACCGTCCCAGAAAGTCTGATTGCTTTCACTGAAAACTCTCCTTCAACTGTTAGATCGATTTCCTCGCACACAAAATCACAAAACACGCAAATTTTCCTCTCTCTCTCGTTCCAGCGCGAATTACAAACTTAAAATAGATATAAAAAAAAATTTCAGAAAAGGAATTAATTGGTTTGTCTGAAGGTGTTCCCACGTGAGATCGAGTGCAATTGAAGAAATACCACTGGAAGCTATATCTTTTCAAAGTTATACATTTAAATAATTTTCTAATAAATATTTACAATATATTTTTTTAATTAGTTGTTTTTGTTTTCCTTCTTGAATTTCTCCTTTCTTATTTAGCTCCTAAATCTTGTCTAAATCAATTTACATATTTCTTGCATTCTCACATTATTGATATTTAAATTAATAATAAAATTTATTACTTTAAACTGTTTTCTTTTTCTATTTTTTTATGTTGATTCTCTCCCTTTAGTTATCGCTCTCACATTCCACCTCACTTGTAAACAGAATTAATTTATCCCAGTCACTTTTGATTTAATATTCTCTCAATAATGAATTAAAAATAGAAAGGAAAAGAAAAATGAAGTGGAGATCAAATATCACTCCTGTTGGATTGAAATGAATTTCCTTATCATACATTCTCATTATTTTCGCTCAATTCCACTATAAAATTATAATATGCAACGTAAAATTCGATAGTGAGTGATAAACTGGGTGTTTTACGTGTGCAACTCTGGACTAAAGACTCTCTTACGGAAGTAAACTCTCAATTGCCAGCAGCGAGAAATGTTTTTGAAGCAACAAAGTCTAGTCTAGAGAATATTAAAATCAATATTTCAGTTTTAAATAGTGGGTTGTATTTTGAGCGCTACTACTGTATTCAAATCACTGCTTACCTATAAAAAATATTTAAAAAGAAAATATTACGTAATCAATGTCGTACTTCATTTACAAAATCTGTGAAAATGCTGGAAAAAATAAATTTCTAGAAGATTGTTTTTTTAATTTGACAGAAAAATTTACCAAATAAATAAATTTAAGGATGAAATAATCGTTACCGAGTTATCACGCGAGAAAAATCGACGCAAGAATTGACGTAATAATGGGACTTTAAGTATCTCCCTCTCAACTGATTTACATTGGTTAGAAAGGGACACCGAAACGTAATAATAAGCGATTATTGCGACCTCTTTCATACAATAATCGCTCAATTTTTATCTCTTTCTATCCAACGTAAATCAGTTGAGAGGGAGACACTTTTCGCCTCACTTTACGTCAATTCTTGCGTCGATTTTTCTCGTGTGATAACTCGGTTAAGCTTTATGCCAGTTTCAGAATAAAGTCAGCTTCAAGCTTAAAGCCAATTTTAAGCTTTAAAACAGCTTTAAGCTAACTTCAAGCTTAAAGCCAATCAAAAGCGTTAAGTAAGACCTAAATTTTAAGACAGCTTTAAGTCAGCTTCAAGTTTTAAACTAGCATTAAGCTTTAAGCAAGTATAGTTAAATTAAAAACGAAATAGTTGAAAACACTATCCAAATTTTTCTCTGTGTGTAATTCACTTGTTTTTACCAACACTAATGAACCAAGTTTTGCATAATGAGTTCGCGGCATTAAAAGCAATCAGGGGCTTATCGGAGTATTTTCAATTTGTCCCTTCAGGGACGAAATGTTTAAAAAGCAGTTGTTC
>CAKKOB020001001.1:0-19948 GCA_918844115.2 Phlebotomus perniciosus | reverse complement strand
AGAAACTAATAATGGGCAAATTCTCCAACATGCTGGTTAAACACAATGCAAGAATACGGTCATGGAATGAGTTTTAATTAATATTTCCCGTATCTGACCTATGCCAAGTGTTCATCTGGCAGAAGGATCGAAGGCGGAAGTTGTGACACAAAGACTGACGGAAGCTCTCCAGTACTACCGTGTGTATGGCTTGAAAAGAAATCAATTTAATTAATGCTCTCTGACCTCTCACCATCCCATCAGTTATTTATTCAAATTGAAAAGTGTGAGGGAGGATATTCTTGTCTCTCATCGCCACCTCCCTATGGAACAATGTATCCCATGGGAGGATACTTAATACAGTAGAAATTGCAATTTTATTGCACTACATTCTTGCGAGAGAATGAGAGAAATATTAAGCTCATGCTTGCCATTGTCAACAGTACAATGACGAGCGTTTTTATTTGTTAAGCTTAATGCATCTCATTACTTTACAAGCTAATCCGTCTAAGAGACAATGGAAAAAAACACAATGACTCTGCATGGGGTCAGGGAGACTTGAGATTTTCTGGCTGGAGAATCATCATCCAGCATTTGGTATCCATGAGATGTCTTAAGACTAACGAGATATAACTCATTCAAATGACTAACAGGAGTTCACTTGTAAGAAAGATACACTCTTCCTCATCAGAGCTGATGCGGTAAAGCTTTCCCAGGGACAGGTATTCTTGTTTGGCTTTGCCACACGCGGCCAATTAAATTGTTTGCATGCAGATTGAATTAGGCAAAGGCAATACTGGAGGATTTGTATAACACAATTGACTAATCTTTAGTATTTGCATTTATGTTTATCGCACAACCAATGGCACCCAAAGCTCGCAAGATGGTGTGAGTTGAATATATTTCAATAAAATTAATTTGAATCTGTCGGCAAGGAGCATAAACACTCTGGTGACACGATCTTTACAAGGGTAATTTTACAAGACGCTACATGCAAATGTATGTATTGAAGTCAAATAAGATCCCCATCGCAGTGGTTAATATGACTCACAATTGCAGTTTTGGGTAGAGATTTCATTACAAATGCATGTCAGAAGAGATGTGTTAAGTTCATAAATTTTGATAGCTCCAAGGATACGGAATGGAAGGAACTAAAAATCGATATTCATTTTACGAAAATAAAATCATTTCATCTTTAAATCTAAATCAAGGGGAGATATTATGATCAGAAATGTCAGAAATGGTATACATTTGAGTGGAAGTGCGCTAGAGCTTTTGGAAGTGGAGTGGAAGTGCAAAGAATTTTTGAAAGCATCCAAGGAAGAACAGGAGCTTTAGGAACTTCTTCCAAAACTTTAGAATTTTTTAAAGAGCTTTTAGAATTTTTTTAAATCCGTTCATAGAAAGCTTTACAAAACTTTCTTAGAAAGCTCTCTTAGAAAGCTTTAGAACTTTTTCTTAATTAGCTTTAGCAACCTTCTTAGAAAGCTTTAGTAGGCTCTCTTTGAAAGCTTTAGAAACCTTTCTTAAAAAGCTTTCTTAGAAAGCTTTAGAAGCCTTCCCGAAAAAGCTTTGGAAACCTTTCATAAAAAGCTTTAGAAACCTTATTTGTAAGCTTTAAAAAGCTTTTTTTTTTTTAAAAAAGGTTTCAAAAAAGTTTTATACTATCTTAGAAAGCTTTAGAAACCTTGAGAAAACTTTCTTTTTGAAATCTTTTTGAAAACCTTCTAGAAAGCTTTCTAGTGACACTTCTTAAAAGCTTTAGAAATTCCTTTTAGAAGGTTTTTTAAAAAGTTTCTAAGCCTTCATAAAAGTCCAAGTTTCGAAATTTTCTTAAAAAGCTTTTTTAAAAAGATTTCCCAGAAAGCTCTAGAAAGTTTCCTAAAAAATCTTTATAATACTTTAGTAAGAAATAAAATTGATAGGATGAAAGCTCATCAAAGCTTTCTAACTGGAGCTTTGGGGAGCGTTTCTGTAAAATGTGGAAGTGCTGGAAGTAGTGTACGTCTTTTTGAACATAATATCTCCCCCTTGATCTAAATGAAGCTTTTTTCCTCAACAACATCTCAAATATCTAATCTTACATGGAGGACACCCTCCGGGATATCTGCAAGTTATGAATATCTTCTGTAATTCGAAATCTAATTAAATAAATCTCCCTCCTCATTTTACACAATATCTCTCAACTTTCTCAATTGACTGTCACCGACAATCGTGAGTCGGGGAGGCTGGAAATCTCGGGAAAATTCAAAAGAAACCGCTTTCAATGTACTATTTTGATTGAATTTGCTGCTGGGTGGGGAGCATGAATGCGAGGAAATCATTCACATCTCGTGAAAAAGTCATTAAAAGTTAAAATGCTGACTTTGCTATGGCAAGTATTGCTTGTCGATGGGTTTGTTTTATTTCTTGTCCAATACAAAACATGGAAAATCCCTGGGAAAAGCATATTAATCATCTGACGGACTTCAATTTATGACTAGGATTGATGTATTTTTCGCCATGAGTCTCTTTTTGTGCCAAATCGATACGTGTTTATTGATTTCTCCGTCTCACTTGGGGGTGTAAGAGGTTGATGGTATAGTGGGTTTTTAAGAGACCACCAAGTGGAACAAGCTAATCAATCTCACATGGAAGGTATATGCCTTTAATTAATCAATATAGCAAATAAGCTTAATTTTGCTCAATTTCCAAAGCACTTTTGGCCATTCTTTCTGCCCATATGCAAGCCTTTCAATCTCACTCACGCGATACCGATCTGCTCCTCGCAAAGGCATTGATTGACAGATTAATAACTGAAGAGAGACTTTTGAGAGGGAGGATGGCAAATTTATCCGTTATAAAATTATAAAGAAATATTTCCCTCTTAAACTCGACTCCATTGAGGTATGACGGAGATTACAATAAATTCCTTAACCATCAATTTAGCTTGCCACCTTCCACTTCTGTGGCTCCCGCAAATGTATAAATAAAATATAATTCATTAATCAGTCATCTTATTTGCATAGTATAATTAATTCCATGGCTCTATCACTTGAGAAGTGGAGAAGTGCGATTCTGGTGAGAATAATTTTGCGCCTCGAGCACGGTTTTGCGATGAAGATGGTGGGCCAGAGATATAATTGGCGTCATGAAAGTTTTCCACAAAATGATTCGAATGTTTTTGCACCGAGCCAGAAACCAGATAAATTGAATTAATCTACATACACTCGGGCTGAATTATTAGATTTCAATAAATTCAACCAATGGAAGGGCAGGTCTCCTGGGGGGAGAAAGTTGGGCTTAGATGTCATTTACATCCAACAACTCCACTTGGCACACCACTCATTCAAGCCATGTGAAAAAGCACCTCCGACAAGGGACTTTTGCGTCGCGACGGAGAATTTAAACACTCCCGGAACCACCCTCACACCACCCCAAGGTGGGTGGGTTTAAATTCAGCCAAAAAGATAAGTTTTAATACGGAGATGGAGTGGAGAGTCAGCATTTTGCTGCCATTTGGAATTCAGGAAATTCTTGAGATAATTAAATGACACCACACTATTTTTGGCGGCTTTTATACACTTGCTAAAATGTTTTGGGGAAATTCTCCAGAAATGAGAGACTTAAAAATAGAGATAAAATAAATTTAAACATTCATTTGCCTAAATATATCTTTTCGGATAAATCTCCCTCAGATTTGATTCTCCCCAAAATGTATTTTAATTTCACCTCCCTTTGGGGCAATCACTTAAGATATGAGGGCGTCTTCCGTGGGCAGGATAAAATGTATCGAAGAGGCATTTCTCTTCCATCTGTCGGACCTTTCTTCTCTCCAGTGCCAGCAATACATTTGCAAATAGAAATCATTTTTCATATTAACTTTGCCATTGTAGAGAAAAATGCTTATTTATTTGGATAGAAGATGAAATTTATTATGTACGTGGTACGTATATCCTGTTGTATAAATCATATTTGGTAAAATAATTTTCTTCTTTTCGCCCAACTCATAATAGATGAAAAGAGAAGAGAGAAAGAGAGAATGGTTAGGCAGATAAAAAGCACACAAATTTGTCGATTGGGAGATATTTCTGCTGGGTGAAAAGCAAGTCCTCACCAGACACTGGAGAGCATCGCCCATATGAGTAAGGAGATGCCCTCCATTGAAGATCGAAGTGGAAATAAAACGATTGTAGAAAGTAGCACGTATATCTTTTCGTCGACAATTTGTCATACAATTTCGTGTTTCCATAAATCATTCTATTCACTAACGACGATCCCCTACGCCAATTCTCAACTTTGACGCTCTGGATATATGCGTCTGCGGACGCCCTCAACTCCCCAGCATCAGTGAAGCTCCTGCAAGAGACGAACTTTTCTCACTCTTCCTGCAAAGCACAAAGACGCAGCGAATTTATTTTACAGTATAGTGCAGGAAAATCGCGGAGCAGGCATTTTTTATTGAGATCAAGGGGAGTTTTGTGGACAAAAGCGTTTTTTTTAATTTTGGATAAATTTCTGAAAATTTAAATTGTAGTTGTAATTAAGTAATTCTTCAAGCTATCAAAGAAGACATTAGGAATTTTCTGAGCTTCAGCAATTCATTCATAAGTTTATGAATTCATAAGTTTATTCACTTTAAAAATTCAGGAAACCTTAAAAGAATGTTTGTCATTTTGAAAAATTTGTAAAGCTTTTTTTGTAATTAAAAAAAAAAACGAGCTTTTTAAAGCCTTTTATTGAATTCAGAAATAGAAGTGTTTAATAGGTAGGTATCTCTGGATTGCCGGAAGTTTTGGGGAACTTTTATGCAAAATAATGGAAATTGAAAGCGTTGAATGTCGTTTACAAAATTGCCTATAATATATTCCCCTTGATTTAGATCAATGTAAATTTGCCGTCAATGCTTCTCTTCTCCATGTAAAATGTATATTAAAAACAAGGGGGAGATATCATGATCCAGAAATGGTGTACTTTTGAATGGAAGTGCGAGAGAGCTTTAGGAAGTGGAGTGGAAGTGCTAAGTCAAGTAATTTTAAAAACTTTCTAGGAATACCAAGAGCTTTGGGAAGTCTTTCTTGAAGAGCTTTTGAAAAATTCCAGGAGCTTTAAGGGAAATTTAAAAACTTTGAAAAATATAAGCTTTATCAGCTGAAAGCTTTATAAAATTCCTGTAAAACACTTATGAAATTTACGAGCAAATTCTTGAGCAAATAAACAAAATCTAGAAATTTTTGAAGCTTTCGGATATCATTTAGAGGTTTGGAAGCTCTCGCTAATCTTATGAGAAAACTTGAAAGCTTTTACATATTTTCTTGAAGCAAAAAAAATACTTTATGAATACTTTCTAAGAAAATATGAAAAAGCTTTTTGGAGAGCTTTAGAAAACTTTATTAGAAATCTCTAAGAGCTTCCTTGAAAAGCACTTGAAAGTTCTTTTTAGGAAGTTCTAGGAAGCTTTCTTAGTAAACTCTAGAAAGCTTCCTTGAAGCTCTAGGAAGCTTTCTTTGAAAGCTCTAGAAAGCTTCCTTACAAAGCTTTTGAAAGTTTCTTTGTAAAGCTTTATAAACCTTTCTTAGTAAGTTTTTTTTTAGATAGTTCTAGAAAGTTGTCTTACTACTCTATAAAGCTTCATTAGAAAGCTTCCTTATAGAAAGCTTTAGAAACTTTCTTAGAAAGTTCTTTTTAGAAAGTTCTATAAAGATTTCTTATTAAGCTCTAGAAAGCTTATGAAAAACTACGAAGCTTTCTTAGAAAGCTCTAGAAAGCTATGGAAAGCTCCCTTAAAAAGCCTTAGAAAGATTTCTTAATAATATTTAGAAGACTTTAGTATAGAAATTGAAAGCTTCCAAATTAAAGTTTTGGGAAGCTTTTCTACAAATATGGAAGTACTGGAAGTGGTGTACGCCTTTTTGACCATAATATCTCCCCCTAGATTAAAACCTTCTTTTTTTTCTTTGGTTTTCAAGTTATTTTCTTTACCACGATTTCTCGCACGAGTCTGTATACATATGTCTTCTCTCTGTGGAGCACTCACGGAAAGCTCCACACGACAAAACCGCCATCAAGTGTAGTTTATTATTTAAAACTAAAGTGAAATTTCAGGCGACGACGTGTGTGTAGGAGTGCAGTAAAAAACGAGACACATTTTGCATGTGTCAGTCTTTTACGCGGTGAACGCGAAAGATTTTCACAAAAGAGTATTTTGTTGCGGTGAGAAAATTTATGGGCTTAATCGAAAGTTCAAAGATTATACACGACGATATAGGGCTTTTCTGACTTGTTGGGTGCCAATGTTAAACATAAATTTCTGCAAGCTTGGAGGGATGCTTTTACTGTTTTCCCGTGTACAATAAAAAGACATTAATAATTTATAACTTGGTGAAAAACCAATATTGGAAAATAATTCCTCCAATAAATTTCTCCGGGGCTCGTTTTTTGCTCCCATCCAACGATTTCATTGTATGTTGAATGCTTTCATACCATACTATATGAGCCTCTAAATAGACGGTTCATGCAATTTATAATTTTTCCTTCACTGAACCTTTTTTCCTAACCATCCCAATCCCTCAGCCCATGTGTTATGAACATTTTCACCCCTGGAGCTGGGAGGAAGAAAAAAACACAAACCGCATAGAATCCCTGAAGAGGTGGAAAAGGCAAAGAAAAACATGAGGGAAGGGATCTTGCGAGGTGATGAAGTGGCAATAAAATAGCATGAAGGCGCGATTTTAGAATTTGATTCGTTTCAACCCGCAAAATGGCACAGAGAATTGCAAAAATTTATTGGATGTCGCAATAAAAGTGAAAGGATGTTGCTCAGTAATGGTGTCACAGGAGAATAAATATATACTTGTGTGAAATTTTATACACTTTAGCAGCACATTTGCTCAACAAACAAGGTAAAATCCATTTCATACGAGGAGAAATGTCATTTATTTATTTTCTCGAAAGTGCTTCTTTTAGTTTTTAAGTATATATAGCGGGAAAATTGATATTTCTTATTGGGTTAACCCGTTGGCGACTTTATAATAGCAAAAATTGTTTGTGAGAGGGAAATTGTTCTTGTTTGACCAGCTTTTTAATAAAATAAAAATTATAAATTTTAATGGTTTTTCAGAGGAAGTCTTTAGGAAGTTTCTTGATAACTTCCCGATTGTTTTCAAACAGAGGAAAAATAGGAAAAAATGGAAATTTTCCTATTTTTAATATCAGATTTCTCCAAGGCGGAGATATTACGGTTAGAAAGTCGAACACCACTTCCAGCACTTCCACATTGTTGAAAAGATCCGAAAGCTTCAATTCAAAAGCTTTGAAGAGCTTTCATCCTATAAGTTTTATTTTTTATACAAAAACTTCCAAAACTTTTTAAAAAAGCTTTCTGAGAACACTTAAAAAAAACTTTCTAAAGAAAACTTTAGCGAAAACAGCCTTCTAAAGAAAGCTTTATCGCAAAAAGTTTTCTAATGAATGCTTTCTCGAAAAAAGCCTAAGAAAGCTTCCTAGATCTTTCTAAGAAAAATTTCTAAAGCTTTCTGAGAAAGCTTTCTAGAAAAACTTTTCCAAAGAAAGTTTGAGATTTTCTAAGTAATCTTTCTAAAAAGAGCTTTCCATAGAAAGCATTCTAAAAAACACTTTCTAAAAAACGCTTCTACAGCTTTCCAAAGAACGCAAGAGCTTTCTTCCTTAGTAAACTTCCTATTTCTAAGTAAGCTTTCTAGAAAAAGATTTCCACGGAATGCCTTCTCAGAAAAGCTTTTTAAGACAGGTTTCTAAAGCTTTCTATGAAAGCTTCAAGAAAATCTGCAAAAGTTTTCGAAAATTTTCATATGAAAAGTTTAGAAATTTCCTTAAAAGCTCCTCAATGTTATCAAAAGCTCTTATAAAACTCCTAAGACTCTGGAAGATCTGGAAGAACTTCTCAAAGCTCACACGCACTTCCATTCAAATGTACACCACTTCTAACCATAATACCTCCCCCTGGGATTTCTCTTTGATAATATTTATCACTTGAACTTTTTGTTAAATTGTTGTAAATATTTCATAATTTCTTCTAGCAAAGTGAAGAATTGCAAGATGAGCTTAGGGGTTAAAATGGACATTAATTTCATGAGAGGTATAAGAATGAATTTACTTTAAGTACTTATCTCTTATTACTTCCTCCGATTGTTGTCTCTATTGTGTTACACCTTGCCCTATTTCCGTGGCTTCAACCACCCGCTATGTATTATATATAATACATTTATATATTCATAAATTGCCCACGAAATGAGGTTTGCCATAATTAATTGCGTCATTAAATTAATTGTTATATGGGGTTGCAGTGCATTTTGAGAGGTGAAGGTGGGTTAATGTCTAAAGTGTATCCACTTTTAAATGAGACTGTAAACTTAAACAACTCCATTGTTGGTGCAGGGAGGAAATTTATACAATTTTCATTGTCATCCCGTGCAATTCCAAACCACATCTCGTGTGTACACATTGTGGTCACATGGGGACGGTGAAAACAATATAAAATGAGTTGAAAGCGCAACTTGCTTAAATATTGGATACAAAAGAGCATCCAGGAAGACACAAAGTTGTGCAGCAAAGAGATTCTAAATTATATTCTAAGCTCTTTTCTCGTGTCCAAATTAGAGAAGGTAAACTCAATAAATTTTGAAGAATTTTCTTTATGGCTCAACATGGAATTCTCAACGTGATTTGAAATCATAACAGCAAGAGATGAGGTCTTCGAATTAAGGCTGATGGCAAATGGAATTTTGCCCTGAAGTATAAAAGGAAATATTGTTTGTTTTCCCATGGACTTTACCACAAACACACCTTTATAGACTGGGATTCTGAGTTCCAACAATGAAAAAATTCAATTTTTATCATTCTGGTTTGAAATTGTCTGCACATGAGGGACACCACCGCCTGACCCAGGCATCAACTATTGAATTTATTTAACACAATTTTACACACCTCAATCATTTTAATCCATTTTCCAATTCACAAAGTGCATAAAACTGAAATTCTCAATTTCCGACCTTCTAATCCAAATCCCAAATGAATTCAACTGGAACCAGTAACCCACCCACCTCCTCGCGCGCTAAACCAGCAGCGTAAACATCAAAAGCGATCAAATTTTCCATAACAGTAAAATTTGCATCGAGTCTGTGTGTTTGACAAAAATTTCAGAGTTAAATTCATTTAAAATTCAATAAACAATGTCCATCGGGCCAACCACATCAATTTAATTAACCTCTGTTCATGTGCAATACACTTGAATCTAGTTCTACCACAAGGACATCAGCAAATTAACCCTCTTCTATATATAGTCCTGTAATAGTATATGAGCTCTCTGAAGCATTTATAATATGTAAACATTTTAGAGACCCAATGATTTACTCAATGCTATTACACCTACAATTTCTTAAAATCTTCTTTATTTAGCATTAAGATACATTTTCAAAAATTTTTGAAAGATTAAAATGCATATTTATTACTTTTAAGAAACCACAAGGGGGAGATATTATGGGTAAAATAGATGTATGTTCCATATTCAATATTTTCAAAATATTCATTCATTCAATATATTCAAAAAAAAACAAACAATAATCAAAATCAATCCAAAATCAATCAAACAAAAATATTCCAGCACTTCCACTATTAGCATAAAAGGTCATTATTTTTTTAAAGTCTCATAAGTTGATGCAGAAGTTCTACACGATTTTCATTTTTAAAGTTTTCAAAACAAATTTTAAGTAAACCTTGAAATTTATGCAAGTTTTCCTTTTTTAAAGCTCAGGTTTTATAATTTCTTTATAAAGCTTTGCTTAAGTTCAACATACAGAATCTCCACAAAGCTTAAAAGCTTTGCTAAAGTTTTTCACTGAATCTTCACAAAGCTTAAAAGCTTTGCTAAAGTTTTTTTTCATAATTTTCACAAAGCTTTTAAGGTTTTGCTGAAATTTTCTTCAGAATCTTCACAAAGCTTGAAAGCTTTGCTGAAGCTTTGAACAGAATCTTCACAAAGCCTAAAAGCTTCGCTAAAGTTTTGAACAGAATCTTCACAAAGTTTCAAAGCTTCGCTGAAGCTTTCTACAGCTTCTTCACAAAGCTTAAAAGCTTTGCTATAGTTTTTTTTCAGAATTTTCACAAAGCTTTAAAGTTTTGCTGAAATTTTCTTCAGAATCTTCACAAAGCTTAAAAGCTTTGCTGAAGCTTTGAACAGAATCTTCACAAAGTTTCAAAGCTTTGCTGAAGCTTTCTACTGCTTCTTCACAAAGCTTAAAAGCTTTGCTATAGTTTTTTTCTCAGAATTTTCACAAAGCTTTAAAGTTTTGCTGAAATTTTCTTCAGAATCTTTACCATGCTTAAAAGCTTTGCTGAAGCTTTGAACCGAATCTTTACAAAGCTTTAAAGCTTTACTGAATGTTTCTACAGAATCTTCATAAAGTTTAAAAGCTTTTGCTGAAGCTTTATACTTAATCTTCAGAAAGCTTAAAAGCTTTGCTAGAGTTTTTTCTGAATCTTCACAAAGCTTAAGAGCTTTGCTGAAGCTTTCTTCAGAATCTTCAATAAGCTTATAAGCTTTGCCAAAGCTCTACCCAAATCTTAACAGGTTTTTGTGAAATCTTAAACAAACTTATATTTCTCCAGAATTTAAACTAAAGAACTTAAATTGCTATCGATAATTCCCAAAGTACTTCCATTCAAGTGTACAGCACTTCTGTCCATAACATCTTCCCCTAAAGAAACCATAAATACATTATCTCTAATTATATACTCATGAAAATCTACTATTTATTTGAAACTTCACTTTGCCTTTCAGAATTGTCTAATAATTTCCTTAGCTTTTCAGTTGTGTTAACCTTTTCAACACAAACTTAACATAAACTTTTCCGACGTTTGCTTGTTCTTTCTCATTATATAAAATACTCATCAAGTAGCAACTTGTGATTAATTTCCAGAAATTTATATTGTCTCTATCTATAAAAGAAGGAAAACTGAATGAGCACAAAATCTAAAGTTCTCCCAAAAGTCTCAGCACGAGATGCACCCAAAAAAGCCTTTTCTGTGCCACCACAAATCACATTTAAAGCGCGACATTAACATAATAAAAAGACAAATGAGTGAACATAGTTGTGTGGCTCTGAGAGAAGTTTTCCGGGGAGTACCAACAAAATTAGACAACTGCGAGCATTTTCATCAGTAAGACAAAAGTTTGATGGTGAATCACAAGAAGACGAACCAAGGAAAACTCTTTGAGATGAAAGTCAAGAGGAGCACTTTAATGAGACTCTGACATGAGAAGTTGCGATTTCAAATGAAAATCCCAGAGAAAGGGCGGGAAAAAGTAATTTCGTAGACCTTGTGATTAGAAATGTAAAGTGAGACTGTATTGCTAGCATTATATCCTCTGTTGTGTGTGTAAAAATAAATGGAAAGTATACGACTATAGGGAAGAAGGGACAGAGGTGTTATTTTCCATCTTGAGCATTTCATCATCTTTTACCGGGAAAAGCTCCTGTTGTTAAGCTGGTGAATATTTGAAAGGCGTTTTAATATCTTGGTACTTGCATATGAAAATGAAATCAATGGCTTCAGGCAGTGTCCCGATTTCTAAAAATATAATACCCTATCCTATATAATGAGACTGGCATGGAAGTCATATACATAGTCTGGAAAATGAGGGAGTTGAAGACCCACTTTTTCCCTGAAACACTTAAAAGTTGAACCATCAGTTCATGATAAATTTTCCATCAAGGAATTTTATGAATGGCTCTCAAAGTTTGTTTAGAAAATGTCCACTATCAAATTGCAATTGATTTTGAAGTTACTTTTGCTCATGATGGCTTTGAAAAACCTCTCAAGGTTAATGGTTTAGTTTTAGTTTTCCAGTGAGAAAGCCAGCAGAAACTGATGTTGGGTGAAAATGTTCTCAGCATTTATTCAATTTCCTGAGAAATTCAATCTGCTTAATTATTTCAACTTACCCTATAACGTCACAAGGTAATATTTTAATTTAATTTGCAGGTGCATAAAGTTTTCAGTGAGTTGGCGAAAGAGAAAGTTTCGATGACGGCAGGATGGAGAGATGGTGGAGCAGTTTTGAAAGTTACGCGAAAATCATACAATGTGTGGGACATCCCACGGTGGTATCAGATGACGAATCAAACCATATAAGATAGCTGATTTTCATGAGGTTGGAGGATTGTCTTTGTCAGCGTCTTCCGCCCTCGAGGAGGATGTCGGAGCATGTCTTTTTCTGCTCACATCACAAGAGAAAGATGCCCTAACTTGGGTGAAAGTGTGCAAATATAAATCCCCCAAAAACACATTGTCATACACACGCACTATAGTTACAATGGGTGCTAGTAAACAATATTTCCCATCCCGCATCTTTGCCTCCTTGGCAGCCAACAAGTCAGCAAAAGTTTTCAGGCGAAGTACACAAAGTTGAATGTAAGGCGAAAACACGAGTTATTTCCTTGTTGAGTCCCAAAGTGACTGGTTGTTCACTTTTACCTATAAATTTGCCACATTCACACAAAACATTTTGAGCTATGGGAAACCACCCCATTGTGCTCCTTCACCTGAGATATTGACTGATGAGACGATTTGACAGCAATTAGCTTCACGCGCGAAATATTCGCATGAATTTTCACGCATTCAATCATCTGTTGGCGCGCGTTGACGAGTTAAAATTCAATTTTCCATTTTGATCGACTCATTAACGCGTGAGCGATATATTGCATAACGCAATTTTGAGACCACCTGTCACTTCATTGATTAGAAGCTGTCATTAGGCTCTCCTATACCTATATATGTAGAAATTAAATAGGGATGGCTATTTTGAGTTGATAATTCATAGCGCGAATATTCAACCTGATCATGTTAATCACCAGGTTTAATATTTTATGTAGAGTTTTTGATCATAAATTGATTTTAGGCATGTCTCGTTTGCAATTTAACGAAAACATATAATATTCTAATAAAAGTTTTAACAAATTAATTAACTCTGATTACGAGTAACTGAAATTTAATAGGTACTTTTTTTTTTTGAAAAAAAAACCGTGATTAACTAGAGATTCATGTATTTTTGTTAACATTTCATTTTTTTATAAAAATTAAAATAATTTTCTTTTACAAGTAAATTTTAGTAAAAACGGTATAAACAAAGTAAATATTTTCTCATCGGGAAACTCTCGTTGTGATATGCAAGTCCAAAAAAAAAATAGTGTAAAAGTTATTCAAAATATAGCCTTAAACCCGAGTCAGATAAATTTGATTTATTAGTTTTCCACACCAAGAATTTTTTGCTAGTTTATATATTTGAATTAAAACCTTGATTAAAACACATATTTTTTTATATGAAACGTCTTCGATCAGTATTTCCTAGGAGCTCAGTATATACCTTACTTACAAGACTTAACTTTTTGCTCTCTTTCAAAGAATATGTAATATTTCCCATCATTTTGAAAAAGCTTTCAGTTTCAAATAAATTTTTAAACATAAAATCTCTACTCGCATGTTTTCAGCTTCGCTGTGTTTCACCGGAGTTTCCCTGAATAAATGAAAAAGCTTGATGTTCTCTTACTTCCTAAAGTCGTCGTTCATGCCTGACACCTCGCAAGAGTGAAGCTCTGTGCGAAGTGATTAAGAGGATTACATAGTGATTATGCCAACTGGTATAGCGCCCCAGTATCAACCAATCTGACTCTCTGTTGTTCCAATTTTTCGCACCCCCACAGCGGCTCGCGATTTCAATTGGGAATCTCTTCAGCTCAATTTAGGGGTTTTGTATACAATTGATAGCGTGGCTAAATTGGATTTGATTTTGAACCTGGACACTGGAGTGGAAGCTCTTTGACACCGCATCAGCTTGGGGTGTGCGTGATAAAAAGTAAATTAATATCATATAAATCGTTGCATATTCATTATTTGTGCCGTGATGGTGAAAAGCTAATCTGGGGGGCTTTGTGAATCACGATATATGTTGGCTTTTTCTCTGAAAATCATCCTTTTTTCCACCCACTCTTCAGCATTACCATTTCCATCGCATTAAAACCAAACTGATAGTGGGCGTACAAGCAGCATTTTGTACAACATCACCACCACAACATGATGCAAAAAAGAGGTGGTTGCTGGAAAAATAATGGGTAGTATATAGGGGAACAATTTGATACATTTTTTTGCCTATACATATCCAGGTATGGCACGCATATATGCAGACATTTTGCGATGACAATAGCGTCTGACGGTAATCAATACAGTGGTGGCAGCGGTATGAAGAGACGCAACAACAACCACCCTCACACCTGTTACCATTCCCAACACTTACATGTGCTTCAGTGGAGTCTTTGGGGGTGCAAACAACCCCTGTGTTAGATACCAGCGACATCGATAATAACACAAAATCACTCATACTTATATCCATTTGACCAGATCGTGATTGATTGGAGAAACATAAAGTTGAAAATGTTTTCCTACTTATTATTTTCTATCAGTCACTACCACTTGTTCCACTTTCGCTATACAGAAGGACTTACACTGCTTGAGTAATTTATAAGATCAAGGACTTTCACAAGTTTAAATTAGGTAAAAAGTTATTTTCTGATTTTTGATACCAAAATTTTACAAAATGACTCAGATAATAAACAGATTTTGTTGGTCACCTTAGATTACTTAAATCAACTTAAAGATTTTTAAAAGTCCTCAGGAAAAATTACTTGAAATTTTGAAAAATTTCCTGATCTTATAAAGAAATTTAAACAACAGCTCCAGGACTTTAAATAATGAATAAATTAGATGAATAACCAAGCTTTAGCTTTATTAGTGAAGCATAAAGCTCTTAAAAAAACACATAAGCCAAGGGGGGATATGATGGTCAGAAAGACGTACACCACTTCCAGCATTTCTACATATAGTTGAAAAGATCCCCAAAGCTCCGACTCGAAAGCTTTAAAGAACTTTCAACCTATCAATTTTATTTTCAAAGCAGTCTTCTATCTAAAACTTTTTCCAAAAGCTTCCTAATAAATCTTTCCAAAGAAAGCTTTCTAAAAAAACTTTCCAAAGAAAGCTAGAGCTTTATAGGTTTTCTAAGAAAGGTTTCTAAAGTTTTCTAAGGAAAGTTTCTAGAGCTTTCTAAGAAAACTTTAAAAGCAAAATTTCTATATATTCAAAGCTTTTAAAAGCTTTTTTAAAAGCCTTGTACGAAAGCAGTCTAGAGCTTTTTAAATAACCTGCCTATAAAAACTTTCTAGGAAAAATTTCTTACTAAAGTAATCTGTCTAAGTAAGCTTTTTAAAAAGTTTTCTGAGAAAACTTTTCGAAAAACCTTCCTCATAAAGTTTTCTGAAAAACCATTTTGAGGAAAGATTCAAGAAATTTTGCAATAACCTCTCTAGAATCTTTAAAAGCTTAGGGAGAACTTTAAAGGTTTTTTTAAAAAAATATCCGAAAGCTTTACAAATTTTCCAGATTTTTGAAATGCTCTTTAATTTCCATAGAGCTTTACATCAATTTTATAAAGCTTTAATATAATCTAGCTTACATTTTTAAAAGCTTAGAAACTTCCTTAAAAGCTCTTACAAGTTTTTAAAAGCTCATATAAAACTTCTAGAACTCTGTAAGACCTTACTAAAGCTCCATCACTTCCACTCCACTTCCCAAAAGCTCACACGCACTTCCATTCAAATGTACACGACTTCTGACCATAATATCTCCCCCTTGACATGAGCTTTCATTGAAAATATTGACTAATATCACATCCTTGGTTAAAACTGAATGTGATCACATTCTGAGTTTATTACAAACGGATCACAGCTCCTACATCCTAAGCATGCAAGAGGTTTACATCGCACCTTCTAAATATTTCTATAAAACATCTCTATATATTTTTCTTCCATCCATTCTCTATTTGAAGTCTTTCGCGGACTTCCCAGAGAAAGTGGCTGGGTTTTAACCCAATTGTCTGACTCATAATATCCACGGAAAGCATAAAAAGTAATGGAGATATTTTGAAGCAAACTTTCGGATCATTTACAACATGAATGGTCTTAAATTTGCAATGTGTGCAGACTTATTTCCTCAACTGTACTTTCGCGGAAGGCAACTTTTCTTCCATGAGCGGGCAAAGGGAATTATTTCGGTCTCCGGAACATCCGGAGTTGGAGTTACTGAGCAATTTTCTTCGGGTGAATCCCTTTTCTTCGTCCTCCTTGACAAAATCATAAATATGCTACACTCCTTGCGAAGATGTGATTTAATTCTGTTAACCCGATTCTCCGTCTGTGAAAATAGGTTTCTTTCTCCCATGTCCCCATTTCCCTTTTCTTGCATAATATTTCCTTTTTCGGGGCTCCATCCACTCCCTAAATTGTTTCACTTGGTGTGCAGAAATTTTCGCCTGATGAAAAATTCACAAGGTATTTTTTTTTAATACGCTTTGGCTCTCTTTGGGCGTCGCCCATGGAAAATGTGCTTGAAAACAAATATTTATTGTTAAAAATTTGTCACGCTTGAGGAATAAAAGGGTGTATACTATATATGGTGTCATTGACAAGAGTAAATCGAATGACATGATTGATGTTTAAAATTGTCGCATGTTTTTCTCACACTTTCCCCAGTCGCGCGCCATCATTTTCTCCCCGAAACAGCCTCACGGCTTTGTGGATTTTTTTGTGTGCATAAAATTCATGGTTTTTTTAAGGGGATCTCCTGTGCTTTTCTCGGAAAAGCCCAAAATGGGCCTTTCAGCCCTCCCCCGTTCCCCCTTAAAATTGTCGATGACATAGAAAAAGTAGCGTTAGAAAGCATATCAAGAGACTGGCGAGTCACTCCGATTGAATCCTGGAGCACCTGCTGTGCTCTGGAAATTGATTTTGTGGCAAGCGGAAGCGTAATACAAGAGGTCGAGGGGGATGAAACAAATGCCATGGTGAATAAACTTTTTTATTCATCTATTTTTTTTTAAGGTGCAGACAAAGTTGAGGCCGAGAAAACCTTCTTTTATCTAAAGTTGCTCTTGAAAATCTTTTAAGTGATCAAACATTTTTTTTACCTCACGATGAGATTGAATACCATATAATTGATATTGACAATGATGTGCAGTTTAAAGCTGTTTAGAAAGTGGTTGTCTCTCTTTGATCTCTTTAATGACAAATCATAAAAAATGTGAGCATGATAAATCATAATTAATTACCTTTGAAATTATTATATTTTGATTTTGAAGCTTGGAATTTCAATTAATAATCATATCGAAAATCACGTCAAAGGAAATAATTTGTAAGCTGTACGCGTGATTAATCAAATTTTCCAAATTGCAACGCATAAAATAATTCTTCGAATTAGCGATAGAGAGGCTTAAGTATTGCAATCAAAGAGATGAGGCATAATATGACAAAAAGCAGATATTTAACTTCAGAAGTGCCATCATTAGGAAAATTATACATTTGCAAAATTGAGCTTCACGAGGTAAGTTTAATACCTTTATACAATCTGAGTGCATTAGTGCATGTGTTGTGAAAATTGCATCTCTAATACCATTTGGGAAATGAAATGTGTGTGGTTGTGTGTGCGCGCACATTATAATATATTCATTTGTTGGAATCTTAAGACCAAACTCCCTGGAGAATAATTAATGGCAAAGCCCTCCAGAAGTGCACATAGTTTATATCATCCAACCATCCGGAGCCATATCGAAGCAATTTGCAGCCACCGATCGCTTCCTCAGCCACTTTCCCATAGGAATTGAGAGGAAGACGTGGTGAGAGTGGCACAAGTGCACAATCTCACTGAACAGGCATGCAAACGATAAAGGTGGTTGATATAGTGCGGTAGGGTTAACGATGGATGCCGCTCCAGCCTCCCCTAATTCCTAAACCATTTACTGACACTAATCGCAAAATTGCCTCCCTCCAGTGATCTCTTACTTTGCTCCCTCCAACCAGTGAGTTGAGATGCATTGAGAACTTTAATTGTCCCTAAAACTATAGAACAGCTGAAGAAATCCTATAGATTTAGCTATTTAACAAAGCTTTGATAATTCTCTAGAAGAGCAGAAATTCAGGAATCTCCAGTGTTAATAATGACTCAAATGCACACAAAATTACGACAAAAAATATCAAACGACGAGTTCCGATCCTTTAGCTTTCTTCACATTTTATTGACAACGGAATTTCATCATCATGCATATAACATCATATCCCATAATGAAATAGGAAAAAGCTATAAACATGGCGTAAACATCAAGTGGGAGAGTTAGATGAAAAATTTAAAAGTTCAAAGGCATCAGGGTTTGATGTCATGCAGTATAAATACCTATACTGCGATCATCATCTCGACACGTTTTAACATTTGTTACAATACCCCTCCATTTCATTGTTGAGCCAAACAGCCCTCGAGCAGCGAAACAGCTCTTCACTCCCCCAGCAACCACCATGTGTTTACATCTCCTGAATTTAAAACACAATTATTATAAATTGTGACACACATGGAATACATACCAGCGCCTTCATATCATCCCTATATGCTTGGGCGTGAAAGCTCTGTGAGCCACCCTCTTCCTGCGATAGTCGCACAGCCCCATCCAGAGCCACCCCCTTGGCAAATAATAGCGCAAACACGAAATTCAATTATTTTTCTATATTGCACACACATCCACCATTTAATACACTCAGTGCTGGAAAAATACTTTATACTGACGCACGCGACATATCGCAAGGGAGGAGATACACACAAATGAGAGCTTTTGTAGAGGAGTAGGGGGAGGTAAAACGAGACATTTCTAACGCAAATTCCATTCCCAATATGTATATGAAAGTTCAATAGAGATAGCTTTTGTATTTTTGTGAAATATGCAAAGCTTTCCGCATTGAGCTTTCAGTTTAGCAAAAAACATCCCACGCTTTATATCCCATGAGATGTTAGTTAATGTGACTATTAAGTTCCTAGAAATGCATATTTATGACTTATCCAAAATGTGTAATTCATTGTGACTTGGAATTCACTGAAAAGAAGTTTGTTCACTTAAAAAATCAAAATCAATAAGAAGTATCCCTGGAAAATTAACGAAACGAACGAATTAACGAAACTTTTAAAAGTTGCAAAACTACCTCAATTTTCTAATATCAAGAATTTTCCAATAGACTTCAATAGAATTCTACGCAGGATTTCTATGGAACATTATCAAAAAATTGCCAAGTTTAGACTTGGCGGAGTGCCCGACACTTTGCGTTTAGGGAAGAGGAAGTTAGTAGTTTGATAAAGTCTGTTGCTTTCTTGCCGAATGGGTTTGATGAAAGTCTTTAAAAAATGTGATGAGTACCCACTTGATCGGTTGGAGGCTAGTAAAACCTTTGTAAAGACAGTTCGAAACTTTTGACCTTGAAAAAGTGGTCTAAAAATGTTATATAAACTTTTTCAGTACTGGTCTAAAAGTGGTCTAAATGTTTTGGAAACTCAAACACCTTTCAAATGAATACTCACATGATGGGGTTGAGAATTCCGGTTTAAAACTGGTTTAAACCCGGTTTAAGTTTATACTGGTTTAATATTGTAGGAAATTTAAAGACCTTTCCAATGAGTACCCACAGATGGGTTTGGGATCAATAACAGACGGATAAACGGAGAATCGGAGAACCGGATAAACTTTCGGATTGTTATTGCCATTTTTGTGTCGGGGCAATAATTCAAGCCTGAGTGGAACTTTCGAAGGAATTCAACAAGAGGAACGATCCACATTAAGACTTCGGAAGCCTCCTATGGAATTCCATAAAAGCATCCTGTGGAGCATTCCCGCCAAGCTAAGCTGAAAATCGACCCGCTCTTGGCATCCCTTTCTATTGTGGTGATTTCGCCACACACACAGGCATGCGTCCGCTTGATCCATTTCGATCCTTGTACGAATACACAGACAAAGACAAGACCATCGGTCAGTCGAGTCAGTCTACTGCGAGAGCTCGTCGCGATCACACGTGTTGTGTACTTTACACAGCAA
>CAKKOB020001000.1:4958-25908 GCA_918844115.2 Phlebotomus perniciosus | reverse complement strand
AATGCGCGTAAAAATATAATGCGCGCAGAAAAAATTACGCGCAAATACTACGCGCACTGCAATGTCACTGCTGCGTGTGCGCGAGAAAAATGGTTTGCGCGTTGCGCGCATTTTGCGCACGCACTTTTGCGCAGACCTCTAGTCTGGCATACAGTAATGCTATTAAAAGAATTATCATGCTTGCATGCATTAGATTCTATTAGCCTCTTTTCTTATTCATTTCACTGTTTCATTATTTTTTCTGTTTGTTTCTTGTTTTAATTTCTATTATAGATTTTTCATGCTTCTTTGTTTCACTTTGTATTAATTTTGCTTCTCTTTAATCCATGATAAATTAAATTAAATACTATAGATAAAATATATTCTAAATGTTATGTTATATATGGTTTTAATTTTCTCTAAATTTATCCACATGTTTTGAAAAAAAAATCATTGTCTGTGTTTTTTTTTTCTCTCTTCAATTTCAATGGTAGAGACTGTGTCGTGTTTTCTGTGTCAGGACAAAATTTCTACTGTGTGTGTGTGTGTTAATCCAATCTACAAATCATATGCATAAAAGTCTTCGTCGTACATCTGCAAGAGAAGAAATTTAATGTTGGAACAGCGGCAAATTAATTTCTTTCTCTTATTAAAATGATGGTAAAAAAATATTAAATGGCAAGAAAAGATGGACAAAAATGATTTTCTATTGCACAAACTCCCGGATGATTAAAAGCTATTTGAGAAAATAAATGGACACACACACGACACATTCTCACGTTTTTTATTCTTTTCATCAAATCTGGTTCTGAAGATTGAGGCTGAGTTTATGATAAGTGTTAATTGTCTGCAGAGTTTTTGAAGGTGTTTGTGTTTTTGTCGGTCAAAAATCCCATTCATAACACATCTAGAAATTGTTTAATTTAAAAATATAATAAATTGGAATTTAATAACTTTAGTAAAATAGACAGAGACAGATATTCCTAAGTCCCAGACACAGTAATAATAAATAACAACAACATTTGCGCCATTTTCCATTGAAATAAATAAGCAGAAAAAAACACAAGACAAAGTCAACACACATTAAGTTGAACGAAACGCTTTTCTTTTCTTTTTTTCTTAAAATGTGGATAAAATGGGGGAAAGGATCGCAAATAGAGAGAAAGATAAATGGGGAGAGATCTATAAATCATAAGCATCATCAGGCGTACTGACCTCTTGGAGCACATCCTGGGCCGCAATGGCCTTCAGGACATTCTTCTTTGACGTCTCCTGCATTTCTCCGCCCACCAGCAGTTCATCCAGGATGAAATAGGCTTTCTCGAAGTTGAAAATGATGTCCAGTTCACAAACCTGTTGGACAAAAAGAAAACCCTTACTTACAATTCTTGAATATCGTCTGTGAAAATCCAGGATTTCGAGATTTTTCAGCTTCTTATAAGCCTACAGAGTTAACAGAGCGTCTTAGGATGATTTGAGGACTCCTGTAATCTGTTAGAATACCAATAATATTATTTTGATCCCTTACACTGCCAAAGTACTTGTCCAGGAGCTCAACATAGCGATGTATGATCTCCAATGTCAGCAATTCATTGTCATTCTGTTCAATTGCACAGCAAAAGTACAAACTCGCATATCTAGAAGAACAAAAGAAGCACCTCAGCTGCTGAATCCAACACTCCCGGAACTCCCGGACATTCTCACCTTTTGTAAACAATCTTGCAGTCTTTCCATTCCAGGAAGGAACACATTTTAGGCTTCCTCGCCAGGATTGTCGTGATCAATTCCCTGGTGATTTTCTTTTTTACCTTGTCCGGATGTGCCACATACCACTTTTGTAGTCTCAATTTGCCTTGGCGACTGAACAGCAACATGAAAAGCATCTGTAAACAAAAGTTGCGAAATTTAATCCGGCCGCCATGATTCATTTCCAGTCTGCGGAGCCCATCGAATTGGCACACGAGAAAAAGTTCACAATTTCACTACAAACACCATCCTGAGGCACTGAATCTTTTGATATTGGGAAAATACAACCCTTCAAGATGAAAATGTGCGTGAAAACTCACCATTATGACGGGGAAATTCGGGGTTTTTAGATGAAAATAGGTGGACTACACGGAAAAAAGATGGACGGGCCTGGAATACTGACAGGTGACGTGACTGGAATGTTTCGCGGCCAACTTCACGCCGCCGAGATTGAATTCCACGGGAAAGTGATGGAGAAAGCAGGTGAGGAATGTCTAATTTTAGCCAATTTTCCACTAATTCCACCCACTTTTCGTACAGGTAAACGCACTCAGGGAGATGGTCAAGAGCACGACGCACCGTCGGAAGTGCAAAAGTCCACGCGCAAGGCTGAGAAACGCCACAATAAAGCAATTCCCAAGGATTCTCCTCTAACGCCAGTCGGGAAGATCTTCAACCTTGTCCCACATCTTGTGCACTCCGCCACCAGGCCTGGGAGTCTCGTGAGGAATCGTGAGCCTCGTTTTGTGCCCTTTGAACCGTACAAGGGTGCCGTGACTCCGATTATACCCTTCCGGAAGCCTCTGCGCTGCAAGAGTCGCAACAATCTGGATCTGGGAGTTTTGGTGTCCCAATTGTCTGATCTGAAGGCTTGTGAGCTGCAGGAGGGCAGCCAGGCGGGCTTCAGTGGCTGCATGTCTGATCAGGAGGCCAAGATCCACTCCCTGGAGGTGCAGGTGGCGGAGCTGAAGAAAGAGAAGGAGTACTTTGAGGGTCAATTGAAGTTCCAAGTTCAAGTAAACTCGGAATTGAAGAATCTCCTAGTGGCTGCCGTGGGGGAAGACATCCAGACACGCGTGAATGTCTTAACTGAGGACAAGTTGCAGTTGGCCAGAGCTCTGCTGGACTCTGCCAATAACATCTCAACGCACACTGAACAAATTGAGTATCTGGCGGGACAGAGTGAGGTGTGGAGGAGTAAATTCCTGGCCAGCAGCCTGATGGTGGAAGAGCTGGCGAGATGGAAGGCCAGCTTGACGCAGAAGAACCAATTACTGGTGGCAGCGAACAAGCAGATGCTGGAGATGACTTCCAGACAAATCAGAGACATGTCTAAGGACATTCTGCGGAATTTAAAGTTCTTGGCTCAAATCCGGGAGTTGAAGCTCCCATCCGGCAATGCAGTGGACTTGCTGGCTGAATGCGTGAACATCTCGCAGCAACTGGTGCTCCATTCTGGCGTCGGGATGCCCGAGGAGCTCAATCTGGAGTCACTGGAACCGCTCACGGAGGCCGAAAGCGCCGCCATAAAGGCCCTTCAGAACTCCAATCAACCCCTAATGTCCACGGATGAGGCCTTCAAGGCCATCGTGGGTCAGGCCTTCCCGTCAATCCTCGCCATGAGGAAGGACTCAACGGTAGAGTCACCGAACAGCGAACCAGAGACACAGTGATTGGTCTTGATAGTCTTATTTAATTATATTGATTTTTATATACAGAGAATTTTACGCCCGTTTGTCAATAAACAGCCTGTTTGTTTTTGCAAAGCCGTTCCGCAATTTCTCTCTCTCTCGCGCGCGCACCCCCCGGATCGGACCACACGGAGTGACAGAGGGCACCCCCGGGGGGCGCGCACTCTCCGGAGCGGACAGAGAGTAGAAGAATAAAGAAACTCGTAGTTCTTGTCCGCTTCGCGGGGAGAGAGATTCGCAAAATTCTCCCATTCACACACAGTATCACATTTTCACCGGATCTGCGCACTAGAGAGTCCACAAGGAGGCCAATCTGTGGACATGGCTATTGGTAATTGGGCTGAGGCTGACCAAAACTGAAGCCTCCACCGCCATCTCGCGTGGCGGCGTCGCCCAGAGCGGCGGGATCTTCAGTTGGACTGGGCATTCGGAATTGATCGGCCGACAAGCGAGTGAAGAGGATTCCAACACCCTCAATCAGTGCCAGCAGCACTCCACCAATTATCGCTGAGCCCGCCATTGCGGGCACCCCATTCCGGGCCGCCAGTATACCACCAGTAGCGGCGCCGCTGATGATGGAGTTCCAGGGATCCTCCTTCTTTCGCAGGTGAACAAGTGTGCAGTCGATTGTGCTGAACATTCCGCCCCACACGGCGAAATTCCCCGCAATCACGGGGGATCTGGCTTTTATGGCTGTCAAGCTGCCCAGCTGCAACAGAAAGAAAATCATTAGATTCCCGAAAAAGCTCAATTTCCAGGAATTTGTCTCACCATTCTCCTGCTGATGCCTGACGGGGCGTTACGGAAGCCCTTTATAGCTTGGAAAACACCTCCACCGATGCACCCCATGGCGAAGGCTCCACCACAGTCGTCCACAATGCGATAGGGACATGGCTCTCTGGCGTATTCCTCCATTTCTGGCTGTTCCGGGTGGGTTTCTGCAAAATCCAAGAATCACTTAACCTCACTGATTATGTAATTCCGCATAAACAAATGAAACACATTTTCTCCATCCCAGCCACCCTTATCTCTGGACCCCACTCTAAATGGAAAGTCTAGAGATCCTAGAGACAGATAATAGGGGACACAGAGGGCACCCTTGAGAAAATTCCAGAAATCAATCAATAAAAATCGTCCGGAAACTTTTTATCATCGCCATCTCACCAGAATTTCGTCGATATCGTGATATCTACAGGATGTTTCGATAGGAGAGAACTAGCTAGGTGTTTCGAGGATTCTTTAGCAATGGATTTATGTGAAATAAACTCAAAAAAGCCACATTTTCACACGGATCTGACAATTTTCATCAGCCTCACGAGAAAAATCTAACCTCACTTTGTATTCGATGAATTTCCGGAACTGGAATATCAACCGTAGCCAACTTCAGGCAAAAAGGAGCTTTTGTTTTTGGCGGTTGTTTTTTTCCGAATGGTTTGCGCGCTTTTAATTTTTTGGAAAAACTCGCGCTCGATTTACAAGTATATTCCCTGTAATTGCTAGTCAGTCACCTCAAAAATTCCCAGATTTTGTTAACCATCACAATATTTATTCCCTGCACCACTAGAAATCATTATACAATGCTTGATAAGCCTCAAATGGCACGTTCTTATCCTCCAGGTGGATCGTCAGCTTCCCACCGACATTCCCCGGCAGGAAAACCACAGAGCCCCTTTGAACAGCAACTGCCGGACCTTCTGGACACTCCAATTTGGCCTTTCCGGACAACACCAGAAATACAGATGCCCGATTCTTGAGATTAACGCTGTGTGAAATAATCCCCTGAGGGATTCTGTACCTGACCACCGCAAAATCTGGCACGGGAGGAGAGAAAAAGTCCACAAACTCATCTCCATCCAGTTTCTTTGGCGGGAAAATCTTACTGGCCACCGTTTGTGGCTGGTAATTTAGCATTTTGATGAGAGTGGGAATGTCCTTGGGCTTGGGAGTGAGTCCAGCGCGGATCACATTGTCCGAACAAGCCATGCACTCGATGCAATCCCCGGAAATGTAAGCGTGAGGCTCATTAGCCGAGATGAACATGGCTTGTCCTGGCTTGAGCTGGACAATGTTGAAAAAGAAGACAGTGAGGACACCCACGTCTCCTGGGAAGTCCCTCAAGAGGGTGTGGAATGTCTTCAGGAGGAGATCGTCAGATGGCAGGGAAGCTTCCAGCTGATTCCTTGTCTTCTCCAGGCAGTTTTCAATCTCTTTCGGTGAGGATTCCATTAATCTCGTGAAGGCGGCCTTAATACCTTCTGAATGACCATTTTTCCCGACGTCTGCCTTCAGCTTCTGGACACTTTCCTGCTTCAGGAGGTCAGAGAGTGCTGGGAATCGTGTCACAAAGTCAAAAATCTCTTCAACAGGACGAAATCCACAAAGTGCCTGGAATGGGGACAGCGCAATGGACATTTCAGGCTTATGATTGTCATCCTTGTACACATCCGGTAAGAGTCTGTTGAGCTCCTCAGCTTCCTTCTTATTGGGATGAACTTGAATACTCAGCGCTGTCTCAATACTCAGCACTTTCAGGAGGAATGGTAAGTCTTTTGTGCCCCCAACTACCTCCACAGGTTGCTGGGAGAGATAATCCCCCAGTGGCTGGAGAGTGTCCTTGACTAGAGACGGATCCATGATATGATTTCCCATCCAGAGCTCTGCGAATGCATCTTTCTCGTTAAAATCCTTGTCCGGTGGGGCGTTGAGGGCTGCTAATTGATAGACCAGGGACTGGGGCCCTTTCTTGCCCCAGTGGTAATTCTTAACAGTGCCCAGAAGATTCAGCATCTCACTCCCGGAATCCACGTCACTCAACAAATATAACCTAGAAATCTCAATAGAGGTCAACAGAGGTCACCCGTTTTATGGAATGCCATCAGGCAACCCTACTGGTTTCCCGCCAAAAACTCACAGTATTTTGAGCTTTTTGCGCGCTGTGGGATTCAAAATCAATGTTAAATTCAACGGTTTTACTATAATTTCCTTACCAATTCAACTATTTCTTTGTCTTATCAAATTATCTGAATAAGAAAAACCAGCTCAAGCGTGAAGAGCTTCCCTACTGATATAAAATCCCGTCCAATATTATCAATTTATGCATCCATTAGGAGGAAATTGCTACAAATTCAATTAATTCCGAAGACATTGATTCTGAGCCACACAATCTCTCTATATAAAATGATTGAATTCACTAGGTAAGGCCTCAGTGGATTCGCAGCGACAGACAAAGTGCGCAAAATAGCTTGAGAGGTGCAAAAGTGGTCATAAAATTCAAGTCAGTGTCCGGAAACTACTTCAAGTACGCCAAAATGATTTATTTGAAAAATCTTTGGAATTATTTTTTTCGAGACTTACGGACAGACGCCGTGTTTACATTTCCCACCTGACCCTCGGTCTCAATTCATTCACCCCGTGTGCCTGGAGAGATCTTCCGGACGCACTAATAGCATCCGAGGGGCTGGCAAGTAGTTTGTCGTTCAGAAATACATTTTTCTGAGGTTTTTTCGTCGTCAAATTAATTAAAAAAGGCTAGAATGATGAAATTAAATTGAAAAATAGGCGTTTATTGGAGAGCTTTTAGTGGGAGATGATTTATCAATGAAATTTAAAAATGAGAAAGTTCTTCTAGAAAGCTAAAACAAGAAATGTTTTCAAGGTTTTCAAAGAAGTGAATCCTTGTCACCTTTGAAAATGTCAAATTTACTGTCAAAATTTGAATTTTTGAACTGTTAACGATGCCATAAAAGAAGAATATCGACTATTTATAGAAATTCTGATCATTTTCTCACCACAATTCATAAATTCTTCGTCAAAATACAAATTAACCGATCACATAACAGAAAATCGTGAATAATTTCAATAAATTTTGGTCATTTCCATCAAAAAGTAATTAAAATTAGCCACCTAAAGCAGTTTGACTTGCTTTCCCCTTTTGCGTAAGTCGCAGAAAGCTCCCAAAGCATACGCCAAAAAATCACCTTGATCATGGCAATGACTCGCGCCCAGAGTTTTGAGTGTTCAAGCTCTCGCCGCAACTTCCGGATCAGTGTTGATGCACTGCTATGAAAAATCCCCGTTACAAGTGGACGTGGGAGTGGTGGAGACTGAGATCACTTCCAACACTTTGTCATCCCGTCCACGTTCGGATCATCCGGAAATTGATTAAAAATTCGCAAAGTGAATATTTAATACATTTTTTTTGCACTTATTTGCGCGCTCTCTTTAACGGCGTCGCCACATGTAGTCCTTGGGATGATTGAGACGATCACCGGAAAGTTTACTGTAAAATATTGTTGTGCCTCATACTTGCACAGAAAACTAAGAGACCGTGTGTCTGCTGCGAGAGCTTTTGCACCTACTCTGTGCGCTGGAGTAGGCTTGGGTAGGGGAAAAGAGCTAAAAAGAGCCACTGGTTGTGATTCTCGTGCTTTTCCAATTGGCGCTTAAAAGGTGTTGAGAATCAACGAAAGACATAAATATTGATGCCAAATTGTGATTCAAGCAATGGAAGTCTCTCAGTTTCGATTGAGCTTTTCACCTGAACAGATCTCCAAGACAAAGATCCTCTCCCCGAAAAAAAATCGTGGCGCCCCCCAAAGTGACCCAATATTTACGTAACAAGTCTGTGGATTATAGAATTTCTTGTTGGATTTATCTTGTAGCTCACAGAAGAAGTGGAAAGGTGCGAGGAAAATGAGTGAAAATAGGTTTTTAATCCTGTTAACTTTGGGAATTTTGGTCGCAGTGTTGAGTGAGCAAATCTTTGCAACTCCAACGATTGGTAAGAAGTATGGTAATAGCTGTTTTCTTATTATTTGCAAGAGTTTATTTTATTATTTTAATGAATGTGAGCTTTTTTGGAAGTTGTGTGATGTTAGAAATTAGCGAAATACTTTTTTAGTGTGGAAAATTTAATGGCAAGAATAGGATTTAAAAGACGATTCTTATTTAAAGAGCTTTCACCAGGCGCCTCCACTGTAAAGTATGTGAATTTCTGCTTTCAGAATACTCTTTCTCGCTTTAGTGTTAAATTCCTTTGGCTAGGATATTTTATACATTTGAGGAACTGTTTATAAAAAGTTGTTAAGTAAAAGTAATGAAAGCTTCATTATATTTTGAAAGCTATGAATAAACAATAAAAAAAAACTTTAAAAAATCTGGGAAAATTGTGAAGGATTTGGAAAAGTTTTATCGCATCAAAAACCCTGAAAATAATAAGATTTTGTTCTTGTCAGATATTTCTTTTGTTTTCCATCAAGCTCTTTCAATTTTCCATTCAAAGCTCTTTATAGCTTCCATACAAAGCTCACCAAACTTCCAAATTGCTTGAATTGGAGAAAGTTCTTTTTCATTCAATGAAAAATTTTAACAAAAATTGTATCAAAAAACCAAATTATTAATGAAAGACCATAAATGAGCTTTTACCAGGCACCTCCATCTCCCATTATTTCCGCATATTTTATTCAAATGTCCCAGAAGACCATTGAATTTGGAGCCTCTGATGTGCTCAAATTCTCGCAAAAAGAATCATTGAGCGTGATTAGAGAAAATCCCTGATTCTTACCTTCCTCGGCTTTAAATTATGCGCCTCGGCCAATAAATCGCGTGATCTTCTAACATCACTGTAACTAATCGCGGAAAGGAAGTGTTTTGAGCATGAGAAAAAAGAGCATAAATTCATCTCTGTGTCTCGTTTGTCTCTCATCGTAGATGTGATGGGAAGTTATGACTTCATTGGCGTTTGCATAAGAAACTGTGCTCAATGCAAGAAGATGTTCGGCTCTTACTTCGAGGGGCAAATGTGTGCGGATGCGTGTGTAAAGTTCAAGGGGAAGATCATACCAGACTGCGAGGACATTGGCTCCATTGCGCCCTTCCTCACCAAATTGGACTAAGTTGGAGATCTCTTGGCCTGGACTCGGACTGGTGAGGCGCCGCCTCTTCTGTGCCATCTCTCAGTGTGTCGCAAGACAGAAAGTTATCATTCCCCTCTATTATTTATTCAGGTCACGATCATCTCAATGATTAGTTATGAGACGTTTTTGTTCATCGCTCTCATGCATAAGAAATTTTTATGAAAGTTCCTATTTTGCCGACAAATCCATCGCTCTTTGTTGGATTTTTTTTGTTTGTTTTTTAACATATTTGTATTGTTAAATTTTTATATAATAAAATAACGAAATGCAAACGCTTTAGCGGTAAATCATTAAAAGACGATTTTCTTTGAGGGAGTTTCAGTTACAGCAATTTGTTGGATAATTTTAACAAAGTAAGTATTTCGGAAATTTAGGATTAGCGCTCTAGGATTTGCGTAATCCCTTCCTGGTTTCTTTTAAGAGCGCTACGCGCCTAAAATTTTAAGTGAAATCTCAAAAAATATTTGAAAGCACTTCCTGATTTTAAAATTTTTCTAAAGAAATGTCCATAAAAGTGTCTTTGCCCTATGATTTTGACTTTTCGGAGCAGAAATGGATCCAACGACCAATAATTAAAAGATCATTTTCTCCGAGGAAGTTTTAATTACAGCAATTTATTAAATTATTTTACAAATGAGTGAAATTAGATGATTGATATTTAGGAAATTTCTGCCTAACATGTCGCTGATTGATCCTCTTATTGATGCGCTCATTGAATTCTGAGATAATGTCGCGACTCCTCATCTCATCCACCCACATCTTGGCGCTCTCCTCGGGCGATGCCGTCCCCTGATCACCCTCAATCACTCGACTGTTGCGATGGAACTGCTCATCAAACTCCGCCAGAAAATCTTTATCGGCATTCTTGAAGAAATCCCCGAAGGATTCCTTGGAATTCGCCTCAATCTTGTCCGGCTCCTCAGCACTGATGATCTCCACCTGATCCCGGATACTCTTATCCTTCTTCGGCGGTCGCTTCATGTTCCTGAAGAAGTACTCATCATTTGACAGATCAGCCACTTCGAGAGCCTCCTTGGGGGCTTCTGTTGTGCTTTGGGTCTTCTTCCGTCTCCCAGATTTGCTTCTGGTGGTATTTTTGGGTGGCGCTGGTGGTCCATAGACCGTATAGAGACGGTATTCATCGCTCTCCATGTCGGTGTTGCGCTTCTTCCTCTTGAAACTCAGGTAATTGTTGGCAAAGAATGGCTAAATGAAAGATTTCCGTCTCTTTATCATCTTAACACTCTTGGGGTGAAATTTACTCACTTCACAACTTTATTATTTACAATCTTTACATTTGGACAAATAATACATTTATACAGGACTTGTAATCTGTTTTTTTTAAGGAGGATTGAAAGAAAGGAAGAAAGATTTGCATGCTAAAAAAAATGTCTAAGAAAAAATTAAGATAAAAAACGACTTTCTATTAAAAATCTGTACAAAAAGATGAGGAAATAGAGAAAGGGGAAAAGATATTAAACTAAGAGGAAATTATATATACTTTACACCACCCACAATTTATCATTCCATCAAATAAATGCTACACTTTTTCAATTACAATTAAACAGAACAGGAGACAATAATAAAAAATGGCAAAATGAAGAGATAAAATAAGAGGAAATAAATAATTACAAAAATGCATTAAACTGTCGAATGAGCGAAACATAATTCTATATGAAAAGGAGGGGGTTGGGGGGAGAAAATGCAGATATAGATTTACAGGAAGGGGAATATTTCACAAGGAGGTTGTTGCATAAATTTTTGGTGCCCTCTCGCCAAAAGAACCACTTTGTCTATTCTTTCTCTACCAATTCCTCGCCTGGGGTAAAAAACTGGGGGGAGTTTTGTACAGAATTTGGTGCACCGGGCTCTTCTCTTTATACAATGTGTCTCTGTGCTGGGTTGGATCGTGCTTTGATTACTTCTTGAAGCTTACCACGGTATCGTGAAGCTCATTGAAATATTGCTGCGAAGAAAAGAAGGAAATTTCTTAGTTATTCTTGGCGATAATTGAAGGATTTTATAGTAAAAATATTGTTTGCGGAAATTTACAGGTAACTTTACTGACTTCACTTTTACGTAAAATTTACTTCAAACTCTCAATAAGTCAATCTTTTGTTTCTTGCAAGGGGGAGACATTATGATCAGAAAGACGTACACGTACGCTATTTCTAGTACTTCCATATTTTGTTCAAAAGATTCTCAAAGCGCCAATTCGAAAGCTTTGAAAAGGTTTCATCCTATCAATTTTATTTTCTATACAGTCTTCAAAAGCTTTTTACGAAAGCTTTCTAGAACTTTCTAAGTAAGCTTTATATGAAAGCTTTCTAAGAAATCTTTCCAAAGAAAGTATTCTAAAAAAGCTTTCAAAACAAAACTAGAACTTTTTAAGTAAGATTTCTTTGAAAGCTTTCTATGAAAGCTACAAGGAAATCTGTAAAAGCTCTCTAGAATTTTCATCTGCTTCGCAAGAACATCAAAAGTTCTGAAAATTGTCCGAAAGCTTTACAAATTTTCCAGAATTTTTTAAATGCTCATAAATTTCTGCAGAGTTTTACAGCACTTTTGGAAAGCTTTCAGCTAATCAAGCTTTTAGAAATGTCCTTAGAAACTCCTAAGTTTTCAAAAGCTATTTACATAAAAATCTAAAGCTTTGAAAAAACTTCCCAAAACTCCAATTCCGAGGCTTTGAAGAGCTTTTATTCGACCATTTTAATTTTCTATACCATAGCTTTCAAAGTTTAGGCTTTGCAAAAGCTCTCTAGAAGTTCTAAAAGCTTAGCGAGACCTCAAAAGCTCTAAAAACGTTCGAAAGGTTTATAAATTTTCTAGAACTTGTTTAAATGTTCGTAAAGCTTTCAGCTAATCTAGCTCATAATCCCCTTAAAGCTCTAGAACATTTTCAAAAGCTCTCGAAAACGTTCTAATATCTCCCCCTTGGTTTCCTGAGTAGTTTTTGCTGAAAAAATTCATTAAATTTAACTCTTCCCATTTCTTTCAACTAAAAGAAATTTATAAATTTAAAAAAGAAAGCTAAAATCAAACACTCCCCGCAATTCTGATAACTCTACGCGCGCAAATTCCCGAGCAAATCCATCATTTTGGATTTGCCAGCAAAGAAAGGCGAAAGACAATCAATCAAATTCCGCAATGATTCTTGAAGGTAAAGAGAGAATCTGTCTTACATATTGATGAGGTGAGTAGTCTGGTGAATGTCCATAATCTGCCCACTTGGTCAGGTCGATTGATGGAATAATTCCACTCTTGCATGGCACACGGGGATTACTAAGCCAAACAGAGCGATCGTCAATAAAAAGAAAGTAAAAAAAAGAACTGGAGGTTAGACTCACATCTCATGATCAGGCAGCACCATCGGGTAGATCTGGATGGTGTCGATGAGATCGGTGTTGTCGCAAATCAGTCGCGACAGCTTGATCTTCCTGATCTCCTGCAACTGCTCTGGCGTGAAGGATGAGGGCTGATTTGGCAATTCATACCAGAAACGATCGCCGCGTCGTGAGTAGCTCAACTGAGTGGCGATGACGCAAGCGAAGGTGGGCCCCAGCATAGAGCCAGGCAGTGATCTCTCGGAGACACCGCCGGACCATAAATCAATGTCAGCAGGATGCCTAATTGACGACAAAAGAGACAACACATTGGCAATGGGTCAGGTGTGAATGTGATCAATGGTAAAATTTGCCAACGAAACCATCCAAAGAGAACAATCGATCAACCGCTGGTGATCCTCCGTGTTACACAATGGATCACCGCAAGATTAATGGCATAAAGAGACTCTGAGGCAGGATGGTGACATGATCTCTGCAATTATATTTCTCAATGATCACAAAGATCGTCACTTTGGAAGCAGGAGAAGGAACTCTTTAATGGAAGAATAATCCTAGAGATTTAAATTTCTGATTGAAATATTTGATCTTTGTAATTTCTAGTAGAAATTTCATTAGAAATCCTAAATCAAGGGGAAGATAATGATTGTACCTAAATATTTTCTAATAAAGCATCTCAGTAGAAAAGCTTCAAGAAGCTTTTAAAAAGCTTCAGCAAATGAATTTTTCAAAAGTTGAGCTTTTGATAAAATTTAACACTTTTAGGCCACTTTGTGAACTTCCGACAAGAAATTTTGGAATTTTCAGAACTTTGAACTCCTGTAAGCTTTTGTAATTCCAGGAGCTTTTAGAAATTATAAAGCCTTATGATGTTTTAGGTAATTTTTGAGTGCTTGTAAAAATTTTCTTCAAAATCAAGCTTTTAAAAGCTCACCAACACTTCAAAAGTTACAGAAGTTTTGAGGAGCTTTACAATTTTTCAAGTTGTTTTATTTTTGAAAGTATTTTTTAATGCTTTGAATTTACAAATTCTGTACAAATTTTACAGAAATTCTAGAAAGCTTAGAAAGCTTCGAACTAATTCAAGTTTATTTTCTTTCTTCAAAGTTTAAAAATGTTTTTAAAAGCTTCACAAAATGTTCAAAACCTTCCATAATAAGAAATAACCTACTTAATTTAAGAAGTTCAAAATAAATTGTCAAAGCTCATAAGTTTTGAAAAAGCTCTTGAAGTGTTACGAAAGCTCCCAACTTCCATCAACCATAATATTTCCCCCTTGAACTTTTTTTTGTGTTTCACAAAACTTTGATTTTGCAACATATGAGTCACCTCTTCAGATCAACGAGCACTTGGAGATTTATCGAGCTTTTCTGCAATTGTTTAATTTACCAATTCATTTGACTGGAAAATCTTGTCAATTGATCAATCAAGATATTACAAAATGAAAATAATTTTGAGGAATTTTCATCAATTTCTCGGTGAAATTGGGATAATGTATAAAGTCTTAATCTCTTGATGAAACACCACAAAAAACTCCGTAACATTTCTTTCAATTAAGAAAAGCATTACAAAGTGTAAAAGATGTAGAAAATTCCTCCTCATCTCTATCTCTTGTATAGAAAAAAAGCTCATCAACTTGAGTACTTAATTAAACTTAATGGGAAGATTAGCGCGCAAAAATGATTGATTTTCTCTATCTATGGCCTATTAGGAGTCGATTAATAATGAAATAAATGAGATTATAATATTGAAAATTGAGTGATAAATTATTATAACTTATTAAATAGAAATTGAGACACGATCAAACACCGATAAAATCATTAAACAAAATGAAATAAATAAAAGAAAAGGCAAACTCACTGGAAAATACTCTCATATCGTCGAATTGTGTCATTGGGCATCGAGCCGAACATTTCCTCCCACGTGTGCGATGTCGGCAGTCCGCAGAACTTCCTGAACTCCATATATCCGGGCAGTCCGAATTCTCTTCCTCGTTGCATGTTGAAGGACACCAGATCCATTCCGAAGCGATTACCCTCCTTCTTGAACAGATGATTAGTCACCTCTTGCGTGATGGAGTCATCCATGGCCTGAGCCACTTGATTCATCAATCCCATGAAGTACTCATCGAACACTCCGGCGCGATAGAGATCATAGGGACGACGGATGAGGTCGGATAAGCGCTTGGAGGCGATGAATTTGTGCGCCTTGGACCATCGCTCGACGGCTGTTGGAAGGAGGGAGTGACCGAAGCGGAAAGCAGCGGCAGCGAAAGCGTCAATAATGGCGGGATTGATATGAGAATCATATCCATCCCAGTAGCCTTCCTTCTGGAGCACCAGACCAAACTTCTCCATCACCTCCTTGCCCAGGAGGATCGGCAGGAACTCATTGTAGGTGATGTGCTGAATGATGGCAATGTTGATGCGTCTCGATTCCTGGAAGATGGATAATTTAGAGAATAAAAAAACTAATGAATATTTTTCTCCTTACCTGGAAGAGAGTCTCATCATCCCAATGAGGATTCAGGTGGGCTAGTTCCCCGGCTAATTTATTATGGTTCCTGGCCAACAGAGTATGCATACAGGTCAACACAAGTTGCTCATTCACTCTAATCTCTCCCGCCTCGAAGCAGAACATGCTCTTATTGGGTCTCGTACATCCCTCATCTGGAACGTCCAGCTTCAACGGTAGCATATCCTTCAGTCCATATTCCGCAAACACCGGATTCATCCGCAGCAATCCTCCAAATCCAGCCCTCAGCTTCCTGGTGAACTTCTCATTAACTCCATAAATTGTATTCCCATCAATGACTCCGGTCAGCGTGTTGAACTGCTGCCTCGAGCCAAGACGACATCCCGGCCTGGGTGATGGGAATCCCCGGACAAAGTCAATGCACTTCACATTGAACAACCTGTAGAAGTAGTCATCGTCCGGAATGCGGATCTCATTGCAGTAGGGATGCTTGAGATGAGGTGGTCGCTTGCAGCACTCCTCGGGATCATTGCGATTGATCGGATCTGGTGGGAAAATGCAAATTTTTTCGTGAATGTCGCAATAAGATGCAGAATTTCACTCTCACTCCGATCAAGCACGCGAATGCAAATCGATAAAATGGTATGCAAGAATGCTCTAACGCAATGGCCTAATGATTAACCCTCCGTGCGATTTGCATCATTGCGCGACAACTGATGATAAAATACCCCCAAGTCTTGGATTGCGAGAGCGCATTCACGGGAAAATTGCTCTCTAATTTCTCAGCTGAATATAAGTTAAAAAAAAATTGCCAGCAAGTTTAAAGTCTTTTAAGTTATAGCTGCTCAGATGGTTGAGAATTAATAGAGACATTTCGGTTATTATTGAGAGGTATGAAAAACCTGAAAGGGCAATTAGTGTCAGAAGCAGGAACAATATTTTCAGCAAGATATTTTGTCAGAGAAGGAGAAGAGGTTTCATCAAACCGTCAAGCTTGGAAATTGCTGTAATTTACACGGAATATTCAAAGTTAATTATCAGTATTAAATAAAGTGGGTAATTTTAATTAGATTTGCGAAATATTAGAACAAGAAAACCCGTTATGGAAATTTTAATAAAGATTTTTTGCAGTTTATTTTTATTAAGCTCATCAAGATTGAATATTTATCGGATTATTTGATCGAAGTGGATTTTTAATAAAGAATAAGGCTTGACCTATAGCCCTAGGCTTAAAGCTTTAGGCTAGTCTTAAGCTTAAGCTTAAGCATACTTCAATCTTGAAGTTAGACTTAAGCTTAAAGCAGATCTTAAGCCCTTATTTATAGGCCAGGTTGGGCTAGCTTTAAGCAGTTCTTAAACTTTAAGCCAGCCTTAAGCTTTAGACCAGGTTTAAGCTTAACCAAGCTTTGAGCTTTAGTTCAGCCTTAAATTTTAAGCTTGTTTTAAGCTTTAGACTAGCTTTAAACTTTATAAATCCTTCAGATTTAGGCTAGTTTTAAGCTTTCTAGTCCTGAGCTTTAGCTGAAGCTTAGCCTTCAGCTTTCGACCAGTTCTATAGCTTTTAAAGATAAAGTTTCGGTAATAAAGTTAAAATAAAAAAAAATAAAGTTTTTTTTTTCTACTTTTGTGATGACAAACTCTCCATTTGACCACAAAACCGCGCTTCCTGAACAATCTGTGACTTTTTCAATTTCTAAGAAAATCCACTCAATAAATAACATCAATATATATACCTATACTCCCTCACTTCCGGAGAAAAGTATGCCCGACCATGATCTCACTCGATCGCGCCGCGAACTCGCATCATAAATAATCCCCCATATTGAGTGGCTATCAGCGCAGGAAGTTACTCAACTCACCCAGTGGTGTGGCCGTGAGTGTGAAGTCATGATCCATGAATTGTCCCCAAGCGATCACCATCACTGTGCCGGCGTGATCGTGGAAGCCGTCGTCCGGGTGCATTGTCCTGGACACCACTCGGGAGAAGGGCAGCTCGTGACCGGTCACACTAATTCTGGGCGCATTGATGCCGTCCGAATAGAGAGGCCCCACCAGACGCTGGAAGGGCGTATTGGCGGCTCCCCACGTGGGATTGTCCAGATTATTGCAGAGTCCATCAAAGCGCCGGTACTTGCCGGGTCGACACTCCACGCCGGACAGGAAGGGCGGGCAAACCTCACGGATGAGTGTCTTTGAGGTGTCGATGTGCGGCAGACCCTTCTCGATGTCCTCATAGGAGAGTCCGTACCTGGGAAAAAGGTGAGAGTCGTTAAGAATGTGGCACGTGGGCAATTTAGCATTCCAACCGAGATCTCATGGTTGCATCATCAGCATCAGACAAAACATGCAAATAGCAACGGCTCAATTAAGTGTCGAAGAGGTGGCGGATAAAAAGAGGGCAAATTGCCGATTCAGACACTTGATATGGATAAAAGAAAAAAGACTCCTCATACATCAATTGCCAGAGCAAATTGGTCCAGCAAAGTGATATTTTCATGTCTTTGGCGCGCAGAGAGAGAGAAAATTGATATCGCCTAAGAAAATATCTCTATACTGGTAGAAAATGAATGATTTTGATGATAGTTTTGATGTAGGAATTTTCATACTTTCAAATAGATGAAATATGATTCATTAGTTATATTAAACAATTACTTAAAAAATATTTAAAATATTCTTTTTTCGCTATAATTTTTGAGTTGATTGATTTTTACAACAGCTTTTCATAACACTTTTTAAAATTGATACAAAAAAGAATAAAATACTTTTCACGATGATATATTTAACATTGTATGAAAGACATTACTTTCTTTTTTACTAGTGTATCATCGTGTATATAATATGCAATAAATTACCTCATCTCAATGCTCATTTTTGTCCTCATCAATTGCTCGTGGTCATCTCCCCACATCAATTTGCTCACCTGCTTTCCACCTCTTCGCAAATATCTAATTGCTGCTGACACCAAAGTCCACGTGACGCGTAGGACAATTACCAGTATTAAAAATGAAAATAAGTGTTGAAGAAAAAGTGATGAACAGGTTGAAGGGGAAAACTCTCACTTTGTTGCGCGCGCGATCTTCACCGCAACAATGTATGAGATTTGTGTTTTTGATGCCAGCATAAAATTGCCACATTTTGCGCAAAAGATTGAGGGCGTGCAGCAATTGTGGGCAAAAATTATAGTATGAAAAAAAAAAAGAATGGTACAAAAGAAGATTTGATGTCTCCAAAAAGAGAGAAGAGATTCAATGAGAGATCATTAGATGACGAAACGGTTGAAGTGTTCAAATCACCGCGAATGATTTTTGCAAAATTTATATTTACTGCGAAATTTAAATTTTACGGCGGGCTTTAGAATAAAGTGTTTAGGATAAAGTCAATTGGGTGATAAATTTACCAGAAAATTTATGTTCATTACAAGATTAAGTTTATTGAAGTGGTTTGTTTGTGGCTTTTATGATGCTTTTGCTACATAAGACATTTATTATAGTTTCCCACATTTTGCCACAAATTAGGTCAAAGAGTAATAAAAGTGCGGTGCAACATTGTAATTTCTAATGTCCAAGTGTTGCATATTACATAAAGTGATGAATAAATTAATCGACAGTTTATTTTTGAAATTTTTAGAAAATATAGAGCAAGAGAAATTAAATTAGGAAGAACAGAAAATTGTATAAAGAAATTCTAATTTGGGAAGAAAATTAACGAATGTTTGTAGGACTTACAAATTTTTGATTGGAATATTTTGAAAGATTGAAAAACCGAATAGGCAATTTTTCATTAACAAATCAGCCCCGGGTTGGGGCTAATTTAGCCAGCTTTTTCATCCAGTTTTTGACGGGCTTTTTCTGTCAAATGTGTCAAATATTTGCACTGGTTTTTACTGTTATTGCTGTTATTAGCAAATCTTATTTCTTCAATCTAATCTTATTGATTGCATTTGTAAAAGTTAAGATTTTAGTTAAATTTTAAACTAAAATTATAACCCAAATCTTGGGTTTTGATCTAATTTTCGTTTTTGTTCAACATTCATTGAATTTCTGTTTTTGAAATACATTAACTTCCACCCACGCGAAAATAAGCTTTCGTGTATCTTTCTCATTTCGTCTGGAAGATGCTCTTGACACAGATTGAGTGTGAAAATAATTAAATATTGTCTCCACGAAGACACTTTCTGCGTCAAAACAATAAGATGAGCTTTATTGTAAAATCACGCGAGAGTGTCTGATGCGCTGAATGTTTTTAGCGGAAGTCACAACGAGAGGGAAAGTAATTTGAGTTGGAACAACAAATAGCACCAATGACCTTTTCTCACTCTCGATGCACACATTTCCTGAGATGAAACAATTTTTTTCATGGGAATTTCTTTTTTGCCTATACGCTCGTCGCAAAACTTTCTTAAACACGCAAATTCATCCAATTCAATATCCCCATTGAATCATTTTCTCTCCGCGCAACAAAATTAAGCGAGAAAAGACTGGCGATGCCAAGAAGTCTGTCATATAGAGGCTACATTGGGAGGAAAGTCAAGAATTTTTCCTCCTTTTTACTTTGGTGACTGACTGCATAATTAATTTCGTTATTTACTGCCAGCTGAAACTGGATTGGTTTCATGCGTTAAATATTGCCATCCAGTTCCCAATCTTGATACCCAACACGAAGATATCGCGCGAGTTTCTAATGAAAATCTCTTTTAAGACCTGCGCGCATATTTTATCCGCATGAAAATGGAGATGAAGGCAAATTAATGAGTTGCAATATGTTGTGATAAGGGAGATTTTTCTAGATAGGCCTATTAATGGATTTTTCCGAGAAAATATATGCTCTAGCAACTTTGCCAATGCATATTCCCTTTTCTTATTAATGAGCATAACATAATTCCTACCACGAATTCCATTAGTGTCACTTTACTGGTTTCCGCGAAAAACCATATAATTTTCTATTCGTAAATCAAAGCTCAGAGCAAGGCTCAGAGTCTCCTAAATTATTTTCCTCTAATATATTCTCGAATGACCATTAATTGCACAACATTGGGCGATCTTATCTATCATCTGGAGCCACTCGCCACTCTGATTGAAAAAGACCTAAAAGCCTGATGGCGATGGACTGTGTAAACGTAAAGCGTCGAGTGCAGTAAATATAAATATTGATGGTATGGATGTCAAAAAGGTATGAATAAATCCTCAAATATCTTCCCTCGCTTTCGGCTATACATTCAACAAGCATTTTGCCATGCCCGCAAATGAGAGTGTCTGTCCGAGTGATACAGCATCTCGCGAATTGATAATTGGATAATAATAAGATGTGGATGGAATAAAATAAATAGTAGCTGCATCAGCTCTCATGCTCGCTAATTTTTCTCGCTTACAATTTGAAAATAAAGCAAAAGTGTAGCAAAAGAGTGAAAGTCAACAATGAATTTTAAGTTGCAATAATTTAACCACGAAAATTGCAAATTCATTGGAGATCTATATTATTTGCAATAAATCGATGGTGAGCTACTTGTATTCACTGGAGGCGACCGTAATCACTGATCAGTGACATGGTTAATTTGCTTCAAATTAATAAAGACAAATTTGCATAAGAAGCTGGGTGCGACATGATACAGTCAATCTATGTCTTTTGACTCTGTCCAGAAGCTCGTGTATGATTTAGCTTTGGCACGAGGCAAAATTCACAAAGAGAAAAGAGACAAGAGCCTTCAAAAGAGAAATAGAAAACTCCTACCTAACGAGATTATGTGAAAAGCATTCACTTTGATCATATTTCAGTTAAAAGAGTCAAGGTGGACGAAGTCATG
>CAKKOB020000999.1:12984-24088 GCA_918844115.2 Phlebotomus perniciosus | reverse complement strand
AAGCAAAGTGCGAACCCCAGTGCAAAGCCCAGAAGCTCAGCAAATGTTGTTCTGTTGGTGAGATTTTTTGCTTTTTGTTGCCCAGATGAAACATGTCTCCACAAATTCACCATTTATGCATATGATTTGCTCGCTTAAGATGCTCAACTTCCTCCGAAGCGCCTGTGAGACACACTGTGTCGACCTCCTGATTTATATCTTCCTCTCGAAGGTGCACTTCTTCGTCTTGCTGCTCTCTCACAACTGGAAAGAAATCACCAAGAGAGACTAAATTGTCATGAGATTTACAATCTCATGGCGTTTTTCGCTAAGCGAATGAATGAAAAGGCGCTCCGCGACGTCCGAATAAGAAACAATTTTCCCGCCAATTTCCACGCCGCCGCCGTGAAAATTGCTAAGAAATCAAACAAAGACATTTTGCCTCGATTTCCTGTGCGAAAGAGGAATTGGAAACAAATGTCGGTCGAAGTCGTGCTCTTCAGCGTGACTCTCCCGCATTCGCGATGGATCAGAAGCTTGTGGGTTTTCGGTACGAAGGAGGGGCGAGTCTCTGACTTCAGCGACAGGAATTCCTATTAGTTCCCAAGAATGGGTTTACTTAGGAGAATTGTACAAAAATTGGAGAGAAAAAAGGAAAAAAGTACGAAAAATAAACTTTGAAAAGTAATGAGCTTTTGAAAAAGCTCTGGAGCAATCACGAATTATTTACAAAGTTATAAGGCTGATAGGATTTTTAAAATTTTGAAAATATTATCTTCTCTTTTAAAATGTTTTGAAATGGAATGTTTTTTTTTCAAAGCTTTAACAAATTTAAGAGTTTTAGAAAGTTTTTAAAGCTTTATCAAATTGACGAGCTTTGAAATTTTTTAAAAGCTTTATCAAATTTACGAGCATTGGATAGTTTTTTCAGAGCTTTATCAAATTTACAAGCTTTGAAATGTTTTTAAGAGCTTTTTCGAAATTACGAATTTTGAAATGTTTTACTAAGCTTTTTCAAATTTACGAACTTTGCGAGCTTCAAGTTTACAAGCTTTATCAAGTTTACGAGCTTTGAAAAGTTTTCAAAGCTTTTTCAAATTTTTTGAAGTGTTTATCAAAGTTCTATCAAATTTACGAACTTTGAAATGTTTTTCAAAGTTCTATCAAATTTACGAGCTTTGGAATGTTTTTTCAGAGCTTTATTAAATTTTCGAGCTTTGGAAAGTTTTTTCAGAGCTTTATCAAGTTTACGAGCTTTGGAAAGTTTTTAAAGCTTTTCCAAATTTGCGAGCTTTGAAATGTTTTTCATAGTTTTATCAAATTTACGAGCTTTGAAATGTTTTTTCAGAGCTTTATCAAGTTTACGAGCTTTGAAATGTTTTTCAGAGCTTATCAAATTTACAAGCTTTGGAATGTTTTCAAAAGAAATAGTAATGAGATTTTGAAATTCTTGTAGAGCTTCTTATAGAAATTTTCGAAATTTTCTGGAAGCTTTCAGAATTCCCAAAAGAAAATCTCTAGAGCTTTTAAAAACTGTAAAGCTTTTTGATAAAAAGGTTTCTTAAAAATCGGGACAAGCCTCTGATAAGATTTGTACATTTTACCTTGAGTGATCTCTCCTTGTTTTAGCATCCAGCATCAGCTGGGAAAAAAGTCAGTCACTTAATATGCATATTGGCCCCTCGAGGCACTCGGCGTGTAAATGTTTCGGGATGCAATACCCGACAATGATGATGTTTGATTTCTTGTTTGATTACCATTAGGAGAAAAGGCATTCGAAACCGGTAATTTTCATCTCCGCGCCATTCAAAAACAATAAATATAAAAAGTCTCTTTTTGTCTATATTGGCGGAGAATCAAACATTGTTAATAAATTAGTTCGAGCAACAGAGTTGGAGGAGAAACAGTTACAAGGTGACGAGAGGTTAGAGTTGACGCCCGGGAAATCACAATGAAATTAATTTTGGGTTCAACTGGGGCCACGAGGGCATATCTTTGGGGATTTTCAGCAATTGATCTCGCAATGTTTCGCAATTTGCTCTTCTGACTCATCTGGATGCTGGATTGAAGTTGTTTCTAACCCTGACTTAGATAAATTGATCATTTTTAATTTTGGAAAATTTCACTTTATTTTAAAATTCTGTAAAGCTGATGAATTTTATTCAGCAATTTTAAGCGAAATTTTCAGTCATTGACATGGATTTTGCATAGATTTGTTTATATTCACATGAATCTTGTGAGAAGCTTTCTTTTTTCGACCAAATCTTAAGTAAAATCCGTATAATTACCAATAATTATGTGAAATGTGCGTTTAATCACAAAAATGGACTGTAAAAATTCCATTCTCCCTCAAATCATCTTACTTTTTGAAAAATACAACTGTTCTTAACGGAAATAATTAAGTCACTTTATCTCAAGAGTCTTTCATTTCATCAACAAATAATTATCTCTCACTTCTGCCTTGTAATTTCCATCAATTAATGTGTTATCGCAATTTTGTAAATTTCCACGCGTATCTCATATATGAAATCTTTATAAAAGATAAAAAACCACCGAAAAAGTACTCTCAATCCAACAAGAGTTGTTTTCTTTGTGACAAATTTCCATTGAAGTAACAGTTTCTAAAACGACAATCGCTTCTTGGACACTTCCTTTGTGTTCCGACAAATTTGTGGCCGCATCGAATGATCCAAGGGGTGGCTCATTTCATTTACAAGGGATTCTAGTAACTTAAGTTCCGCAAAAGTTTCTGAAAACGATTTTAAAAGCTTTAAGCTAGATCCACACTATCACAATTATCCTTAAAACCGATAAAACCTTTAACAAATCAACGTTATTATTATATTTTTAAAATATTATGTAGAATGTAAATGTCAGTAAAATGACCATTATAAGCTTAAGGTTAGCTTTAAGCTTTTATCGATCGTAAAGCTTAAGACTAGCTTAAGATTTGAGCCCCCAAAGCTTAAGTTAAGCCTTATGCTTAAGACTATAGCTTAAAACCCTTAAAGCTGAATAAGACTAGCTTAAAGCTTACGATTAGTTTTAAGCTTAAGGCTAGGTTAAAGTTTTGGCTATCGTTAAACTTGAGACTAGCATTAGACCTAAGGCTAGGCTTAAAGCCCCTAAATGTTAAGTGAAGCTAGCTTGAAACTCAAGACCAGCTTAAGATCTAAGGCTAACTTATAGCTCCTAAAGCTTAAGTGAAGCTAGCCTGAAGCTTAGGCCAGCTTAAGATCCAAGGCTAGTTCCAGGCTAGTCTAGGCTTAAGATCTAATGGCCCTAAAGCTTAAGTGAAGCTAACCTGAAGTTTGAGACTAGCTTAAAGCCATTAAAGTTGAAGTAAGGATAGCTCAAAGCTTAAGGTTAAATTTAAGCTTAAGACTAACTTAAAGCTTAAGGATAGGTTTAAGCTTATTCTTTATTTAAAAAAAAAAAACTTTTCTAAATAAGGAAGCTCTATAAAGAAGTTCTTAAGACATAAGAGCGTCTGGAGCAAATTTTGATGGTTTTTTTTCAATTTAAAAGATATTTTTTACTAAAATTTGATGGTGAAACCCGAAATAAGCTTCTCTAACTGGCAATTTCGTCTTGAAACACCATTTTCTTAGTAAAATCTAGCAGAAATTCAGTTTAAAGAGAAATGGGGGCCCCAAAAAGCCCCATTTTTCCCAATTTACAAACATTATTTACTTTCACAAGGGAAATCCGCCACTAAACGTCAATTTGGCTCACAATTCCCCTTTGACACTTGATAACGCCGCGCGGAAAACTGGTTTTGGCAATTTTCGCTTGGAAAATCCATTTTTACAGCCTGTATAGACTGGATAACGTAGTTAAGAGTCTGGCGATTTGATTTTCGTTGAAATCTTTGAGGAAAAAACGTAAAATATTTTCTGTGCAAAATATGCATTTCTCTAACCTCTAAATGGCGTCATTTTTGCCCAAAGAAGAGTGAAAGAGTAATTTATTGAGAGTTTTCAAACATTTTTGTTCGAATTCAAGAAACTGAATTCAATAGTTTGAATATTTTCGTTGATTTGTCGCATAAGAGATCAGTTTGAAATCACTTACTGGACTCTCACCGGAGTAAGGAAGCCATTTTGGAGAAAAATCGGCCCCAAATACGATTGAGGTTATGTTAGCGCTGCCGGAAATGACAGAAATCCACTGTCATGTGAGCCAGGAACTTTCATGGCGTCAAATGCAAATTTTTGAATAGGGTCAACCAACTTTTGAGAAGAGTTTCACGAAACTCTTCTCAAGCCAATTGACCAAGGATTCCCCTTATTAGTACCCCCTTTGTAATCGCCTCTCCAAACACCGCAAAAATGGTCTGCGAAAATTATTTTGCAAAAGTGAAAAGTATCACAAAACTCTCTCGCAAAAATGTCTTAAGCCAGGAAATTAGCAATTTCGCATTCGTCTCTCTAAAGCATTTTCTATTGGCATCTCTCTTTCTCCCTGGAGGGCAAATACAAAAGGTTGACTCCATCGTATGTGTTTATTTTTTCAATTATTGCATGTGATTACTCCACATTTAAACAATTACTGTATAGCAACGAGATGGATTGTAATTAAATGGAAAAACACTTGAGGAAACTTTCTTTCTCAATTGAGAAACTTCATTATGCATTAAATGGGAGATAATTTATCGTGGCGCGCGAATGGAGAAAAAAGACGTCAATCTGGCCATTTGACTCCGAGACATCAACCAGTGGCATCTTCATTGTTGGAAGAGGAATCGAAGAGGTTGTAAAAAAAAGCCACTAGACTTCTTTTCACCTCCTCAAAATGCAAATATCAATCACTTGGCCAGGGAAAATCTCTTCTGTATAACAGAGAAATCCCCCTGAAAGCGAGTCTTATTGTTTCCCATAAGCAAAACGCAATTTACCATTTCAATTGTTCGCATTTATGACTCTTGATTGCTCTTGAGGGTGTAACAGTTGAAGAAAAACATTTCGTGATGCTCACGTTTCACTCCTTCAAGCCCGATATTCTTATGGCTTGTCTAAGACGCGCCAAACAATAAAGGTTATAACTTGGAGTTTGAAAGGTAAATTAATTTCTTTCTGGGGAGTTGGTGGTAAATCATTAATTAGCGTGCTTTGGCTAATGACTCAATTTTCAGCACTAATTTATTTTATCAGAGAGAGTCTATTTGGGAAATTTGCATTAACAAATTTTGCAAAAGATTGCCTGAGGAAATGATCTAATTTATTCGCGGAAATCATTTAGAATTTTTAGAAACACAAAGAATTCATTAGGAAAACATTAATTTTCTATTGAGAACTTAATTTAGAACCGAGAATCAGCAAAGTTGTTAAAACTGAATGCATAATCTGTTAATTTAATAGGTTTCAGAGTTGAGGAAATACCGTTCATTAGAACAATTAAAATTTTAAGAGAAAGAATTTGGGTACAATAATAAATTTATTGCTTATAAACTCTTTATTTAAAAAAATTGAAAATTATCTTCCTAGTGAGTGAGCTAAACAATTATCTTGAAGATTTTCTGTAAGGAAAATGAGACAATTTGTAAACTACCAGAATCGTTTTCAAAACAATTTTGAATGCCTAAAGACAATTTTTGAAAGATTTTAAAAGATTTTTTCTATTTTTTCTATCAAACTTTTGAGCTTTGGTTGATTTTGTAAAGCTTCCTTAAGTTAATTTATTAGATTTCGTACTAATTTCTTTTTGACAAACTATTTCTTTACTTAATATCGATAACCTACAAATTGGAGCTTTTATAAATTTTTGAGCTTTTGGATAAATCTTTAAAGATTTAACAATTTTAAAAAGCTTTCGAATCAATAGGACAGCCTTTGTTAGTTTGAATATTCTTGAGGATATTTCGAAAATAATGTATTTCTTGAAACTTCTTAAAAGCTTTTTAAGCCTGTGTTCTGAACTTTAGAATCAGTTTCAGAGCTTTATCAATTTAAGGCATAACAAAATTTTAGAGCTTAATTTTTGTATAAAAGAATTTTTGAAGAAATTATTGAGCTTTAAAAAAAGATTGTTAAACTTTTGAGCTTTTAAACTTTAGACTCAATTTCAGAGCTTTAGTCATTTTAATGATTTAATAATTAAATTTTATTGCTTAATTTTTGTGGGTCTTAAAAGGAAATTACTAAGCTTTTACAAGAGTTTGTTAAGCTTTTGAGCTTTTGAGTAATTTCTTTAGAAGACTTTCAAAAAATGAGCTGTAAAATTTTATTTTTAAACCTTTAAAATTGATGAAGCTTTGAAAAACTGATTCAAAAGCTCATAAAAAACTAATAGAAACTCAAAATTTGATTCAAAAGCTCCACATTTTACTTTTCAAAACAAAATTATTAACTAGAAGTTCAGAATATTTGCTTTTACCCCCTGACTTTTTCATTGAAATTTTAAAGGAAAAATATGGTTCTTATTTTTCCCAAAAGTTAAAAACTAGCGTTTTGTAAAAAAGAGAAAAACTCAAGGAAAAACTGATAATACAATTTTGAATTTCAAATTGTGGAGAAATTTCCAATAAGATCTGTTTGAATTAACTCGGCTTAGTTTTTTGAGAAACTAAACCCCTCGGCATTTCCTCAATTTCCATCCGATTTAGATAAAAACCACGGCATTTTGGAAAGCTCAATAAATTCCACTTAAGTCTTCTAAGACCTCTTTCATATACTGATTGTTTAAGAAATATATACCATCAATTTTATTGGCCATCCAAAGTGAAACATTTCGCTTCGCACGAAGATCCCCTCGAGGTGGTCACAAAAATCAAATACAAGAGCACGTTCTTCGGCCATTGCAAATCAATTTGAATTGATCAATTGTTGGGATGATGGAGAGAAAAGCTTTGCCGGAGATTTAATTAAATTTCCACATCGTGTCATTCGTTCTTCAATTGCAAAATATTCGAGAGACTCCCAATTGAGCATTCAGATCTTCAATGGAGAATTTTTGCTTTTCTCTCTCTCCCCTGAAATCCCCTAAGAATGGCCAACATGGAAACATGATACACTGAGAAAAATCTGGGAGTTGAGGTTAATTGTTTTGGGATTAAAGTTTTAAGTTTAAGCTGGAGTAAAACCACTTCAGTGGACTTTCATCTTATTTTCTATACTAAAGCCTTCTAAAGAAGCCTAAGAAACCCAAGAAAGTTTTACTAAAAAAGCTTTCAAGAATTTTCTAAGCAAGCTTTAAATAATCTTTCCAGAACTTTCTTAGAAGCTATCTTAGGTTACTAGAACTTCCTACTAAAACTTTAAGAAAGCTCAATAGAACTTTCTGAAATAGTTTTATGAAAACTTTCAAAAATGCTTTCCAAAGCTTTGTAAAGATATCTAGAACTGTTTAAGAATGCTTATTTGTAGAAAGCTTACTGAGAAAGCTATCTAAAACTTAATTAAAAAGAGCTTTAAAAATGGATTAAGAAAGCTTTCTTTAACCTTTTAAGAGAGCTTTCTATGAAAGCATTCTAAAGCTTTCTATGACAGCTTTCTAAAGCTTTCTATGACAGCTTTCTAAAGCTTTCTATGAAAGCTTTCTAAAGCTTTCTAAAGCTTCCTATGAAAGCTTTCTAAAGCTTCCTATGAAAGCTTTCTAAAGCTTCCTATGAAAGCTTTCTAAAGCTTCCTAAGAAAGCTTTCTATGAAAGCTTTAAGAAAATCTGCAATAATTCCATAATTTTCAAAAGCTTTAAAAATTATCCAAAAGCTTAACAAATTTTCCAGAATTTCTTTTTAAAAGCTCATAAATTTCTACAATTTTAGAAAACTTCCAGCTAATCAAGTTTATATGTGGCAAATTTTAAGAATTTCGTTAAGAGCTCTTGAAAATTTCCAAAAGCTCTTAAAAAATCCAAGACTGAAAGATCTTCCCAAAGCTCCTGATCTTCCTTAGATGTTTTCAAAATTATAATATTTGACTTATTCTAGCATTTCTATTCCACTTCCAAAAGCTCTCATGCACTTCCATTCACACTTCGGTCCATAATATCTTCCTCTTGAATAACATTCAGAAGATTTAATTCTCTTTCAGAATACTTTTTAGTCGTTTTTTGACTAAAAATTGAAAATAAAAAGAATATTTTCATTTAAACAATCCCTTAAAGATTCATTTTAATCCTTTTTGTACTAAATTCTAGTCTTTCTTATGACTTAAATTTACTAGTAATTCTACTAACTTTAACTCAACGAATTTTTCTCAGTGTACGAAATTTTTATTATGCTACAGAGATCACGATCACGATTTCGTGGATGAGAATTTTCCAATATCTTTCTCTCACACATTTTCCCTTCTGCGTTTCTTGGCCAAGAACGTCTCTCGCTCTCTCACCTGAATGAAATGGCAATTAAGTCAAGTGCCATTCGTTTCGGGGAGGGAAACGGATCAAATGACGATATTAGATCCGGGATTGAACAGAAGAAAAGCCCCCGCAATGATAAGGAAAACCCGCGCAGAAAATTGCCTCTTGCCGAGATAATTCAAGGCAATCTTATGGCGTGTTTCGCCAATGCAGATTCTCCATTGAATTGTGCGCGATTCTTCATTGAAAATGTTATCTCACTTATAAGAGAGACTCTAGACAATTTCCGCAACAGAAATGCTCATTATCTGTGCCCATTCTTCTCAAATGGCAGAGGCTTTTTCAAAATCAACTTTTGCTACAAAAGAATTCTAACATGAAACACTTCAATATCATCCGTTAATTTAAATTGGTTGCAAGAGAAATTTCATGATTACAAGGGGCGGGAAAATAGGGGAATTTTAGGTTCGTTTGACAAAATATTAACATTGAATAAAGTACCTATAACGAAATTCTAAATATTTTGAAGAGCTTTTGAAAGAATTTTGAAGCTTTTGGATGAGTTAATGAGCTTTCGGATTTTGAGAACTCGTAAAACTTTCATAATTATTTTAAAGATTAAAAAATTGAAACATTAAAAGATCAGCAAACTTTTGAGAGCTTTTTTGGCTAAATTTTGAGCTTTTGTGATTGTTTTAGAGATTGTAAAGAAAATTTTTCTAGATCTTTAAAGAAATAGTTTTGTAAAATTTTGGGAAGCTTTAACAAACTTTTGAGAGCTTTTATGGCAAAATTGTCAAGCTTTTGTGACTATTTTGGAATTTGTAAAGAAAATTGATTCTAAAATATATAAAAACTTAGTTTTATAAAAGAAAATTGAGAGCTTTAGCAAGTTTTTGAGAGCTTTTATGGAAATTTTTTTCTTTTTAATCTCTTAGATAATCAAAGATATTATTTTCTTGACATTTAACAAACTTTTGAGAGCTTTTATGGAAAGATGTAAACCTAGGTGAAATTTTGCACTTTTAGTTCATTTTTTAAAGTTTTTTTTATAAAATTTGCGGAAATTGCGAATCAATTTCTGTGCTTGAGAAATTCTTGAAAAACCACTTTTTTTTTAATATTTCAAAAATTTCTTTTTGAACTTTAGCGAACTTTTTTGAACTCTTTTTGAACTTTAGGAGCTTTTAAGAACAAAATATGTTCTCAAAATAAACTCTAAATTTCCCCATTTGTCCGCCCCTGGCACTGGAGATTCCTCTGCGATCATCAAGAAGCATTTCGCGGGCAATTCTGAGTGCTTTCGCCTTGTCTCTCGCCATCAGTACGCATTGGCGATCAATTTCAATATCCAATTGGGAATATTGGGGAGAAGAGATGGGAAATCTCTCGCCCAGAGCACGATGAATCGGATCTCAAAGCTCTAATGATGGTGATTAGAGCAAATGGCCTCATAATGCGACTTTGTGCTCTATAAAAAGCCACGATCTGGCGATCGAGTTGAATTGATTAGGCCAGCCGGCCAGGCAGAGATTCGTAGAAAAGATGCCATTTCATCATGAAATTTCTTCTGCAGAGAAACTCCTGTCATCGGAGGGACGGGAGCTGAGGAGGGCGCTCTTCTCCCTCAAGCAGATCTTTCAGGAGGATAAGGATCTCGTGCATGGCTTCGTGGCGCTTGGAGGACTCAATTGCTTAGTCCGAGTGGGAAGTGGAGCGGATCAGAACTACCAAAACTACATCCTAAGAGCTCTCGGACAGGTAGGAATTTTTTATTTGTTTTAAGAAATTTTGTTAATCCCAAATGGATGTTTAAGATCGGTTTTTTAACGAAAAAACTTAAAAAGTAACGGTTTCCTATGTTTTAAGTCCGATTTCAAATATTCTTAACACCATTTGAAATTATTTGAAATCGTATTTTATTTCTTAATTTTTTTTTTTCAATTTTGAAGATTACCGTTTTACTTGAAGTTAGATCCACATTATCAAAATTTAAAAACTTCAACAAATAAAATAAAAAGTATTATAAGCCTTGCTTTATGCAAGGCTTAAAGCTTGAAGATGACTTGAAACTATCTTCAAGCTTTAAGCCTTGCTTAAAGCTTAAAGAAACTTAGTTAAAGAAGGCTTAACGCTTAAAGTTGACTTAAAGCTTAAGGCTTAAAATTGTCTTTAAACGTGAAGCTGACTTAAAGCTGTTTTGAAGTTTAAGTCTGACTTTAAGCCTAAAGTTGGCTTAAGGTTGGTTATATGCTGATTTAAAGCTCAAAGCTGGCTTAAAGTTTCAGGCTTGAAGGTGACTTAAAGCTGTCTTAAAATTTAAGTCTGGCTTTAAGTTTAAAGTTGGTTTAAATCTGGCTTAAAAGTTAAGGCTGACTTGAAAATTGAAGGTGATTGAAAGTTCTCTTAAGTATAAGCCTGGCTCTAAGCTTAAAGTTGGCTTAAAGCTTAAAGCTAGCGCCTGAAAGTGACTTAAAACCTAAACCTACCTTTAAATTTGAATCTAGCTGAATGCGTAAAGCGAACTTAAAGCTGACCTTAAAATTAGGTCTGGTTTTATGCTTACAGTTGGCTTTGAACTTAAGGATAGCTTTAATCTAGAAGCTAACTTAAGTGCTGGCTTAAAGCTTAAGACTAGCTTTAAGCTTGAATCTATCTTGAAGCTTAAAGCAGCCTTAAAATTTAAATCTAGTCTAATGCTAACTTAAAGGAGTCCTAAAATTTAAGTCTGGCTTTAAGCTTTTGGTCAGTTTTTAGCTTAAAGCTGACATGAATCTTAAAGTTGGCTTAATGGAACTGACTTTAAGCTTGAATCTGACTTAAACC
>CAKKOB020000998.1:9950-29840 GCA_918844115.2 Phlebotomus perniciosus | reverse complement strand
TTTTCCTTTTTGTCGCGTGTTTTTATGTGATATGACAGTTTCAAATGAATTTTGAAGCAATTTTTATACAACATGAAATAACAATTTATGTATTGATTCAAAAATAAAGATTATTTGAGAGTTCAACAAAATTGTTAAATATTTTTGCTAATGAAAACAAGAGCTGTGAATTTCTTGAAACTCACCAATACACGTCAAGTAAAATTGTAAACAAAGGGTCAATAAACCGCAAGGACGTTTCATATCCACATTTTTTACGTGAAGAAAAGTTGTCACTGGACACCAGCACAACAAAAGTGATAAATAATGTGCGTAGAATTAGAAATAATTGAAGGATTAAATGGAAAACACGATTACTTCCTGTATTTATAATTTTATTTTCCCATCCCTCTTTCTAGGTTATCTCCTGGTAAAATGTTAAATTGCCGAGGAATTCCTCTTTTAGCCAGGACATTTTGTTATAAGCCCGTGAAAAGGCCTCAATTCAAGGACTCACCGCAGAAGAAGCCTCAGCGAGAGTTCCCCAAACAGGATGTGCCGCTGGCGAAGCAAATAGCCGCCCGGATTCAGACAACTGGGCCTATAACTGTGGCCAGTTACATGAAGGAGATCCTCACGAATCCCTCCGGTGGGTATTACATGTCCAAGGATGTCTTCGGGAGGGAAGGAGACTTTATCACGTCTCCGGAAGTGGGGCAAATCTTCGGGGAGATGGTGGCTGTTTGGATACTGAGTGAATGGCATAAGATCGGATCCCCGAAACCTCTCCAGCTGGTTGAACTGGGACCTGGCAGAGGAACTCTTGCTCAGGACATCCTCAGAGTTCTCACTCAAATGGAACTCTCCACGCCAGATCTCTCAGTGCATCTCGTGGAGATAAGTCACTTTATGTGCCAGGCTCAGGCCAATCGGCTCTGCTTCAGCCACGACGAGGTTACAGATCCTGACTCCAAGCATCACTATGCCGGAGAAACGGTGTCTGGAGTGAAGGTGTTCTGGTATAAACGGATCGAGGATGTCCCTAAGAATTTCTCTATAATCTTTGCTCATGAGTTCTTTGATGCTCTTCCTGTTCACAAATTGGAGAAGCGAGAAAATGTCTGGCGGGAAATGCTGGTGGATGTGGATGGCGAGAAAGAGGACTCCTTCCGGTTTGTCATGTCCAGGGAAGAGACACCAGCTTCTAAGATCTATTCCCAAGTGAATTCCGAGTTCAAGGATGAGCGGGATCACGTTGAATTCTCTCTGGACACCTTCAGCACTATCAACCACCTGGCGGATCGCATGGAAGAGGACGGAGGATTCACTCTGATCATGGATTATGGACATTCTGGCGAGAAGACGGACACCTTCCGGGCATTCAAGCGACATCAACTCCACAATCCCTTAGAGAATCCTGGGGAAGCTGATCTCACGGCGGATGTTGACTTCAAACAGTTGAAATTTGTCGCTGAGAAGAGCCAAAAAGTCCTAACCTTCGGTCCAGTGACTCAAGCTGACTTCCTCCAGCGCCTAGGGGGCGATATCCGATTGCAGGTTCTGTTAGAGAATGCAAAGCCCGATCAGAAACGAGACCTGGAAACAGGATACGATCTCTTGACTCATCCAGACAAAATGGGACATCGCTTCAAGTTCTTCGCAATGTTTCCCGCCGTTCTGAAATCTCTCCTCGAGAAGCTGCCCGTGTCGGGATTCCAATGAATCGCAATTCAACAATAAATAATACTTTTTAATTTATCGAACCATTAGCATTTTTTACAATTTCTTGTTGGTAAAATAATTATTGATGGACTTCATTTCGACAGGGCTGAATTTGAGCACTGCTCCTATTGCGTTCAGCATGTGTCTCTTGCTCACGTTGTCGTTCGTGGCCAGGAAGCTCAGTGTCACGTTCTTCAGATACTCCAAATTGGCTCCCTCGCGAGATTTGCACCGCTCCAGCCTGAAGAATTCGAGAGAAAATAAGAAAGCAATTTACATTTTGTGAAAGAATCTAAATCTCACCTGTCGACATTCTCCTCGAGGTCACTTATCCTCTCGTGGAGCTCCTCCTGCGTCGACACTTTGTCCTGCAGAGCTTGACGCAAGGCGCTCTCAGCCGAATGTTTAGTCTTCCTCAACGCCGAGATTTCCACGTCTTTCCTTGCCAATTCATGAACATAATGCAGCATATGGTACTCCTCAACGCTGGATCCTCCTGGAGTGGTCAGCACTGTTCCCTGGGGCTTCTGCTCCCCAGACTCCACACTGCTCGTCTCCGCTGCGTCCTCCGTGGGCGGCATGAAAATATTAAAAGACGTCCTCAATGCTCTAATCTCATTCTCTTTCTCCTCCAGCAACACCAGAGATCGATCTCTCTGCTTCTGCAAATGCTGCTCCAATTCCGCGATCCGAGAACGATACTCAGCCTCAACGGCAGCCACGGTTTCCCTCCACTTGACCTTCTCACTCCTAATGTCCGTTGCGTGATCCGTCGCCTTGGACTTGAGTTCCATCTCCTGCTCATCAATGTTCCTATTCAGCACCTTCACTTTTTCCTGGAGCGTATGGATATGAGATTTTTGCACTTCGACGCTCTTCCTCAGCTCAACATTCTCCATTTGGCTGTTCTCTAAATCCCTCCTCAGCCTCAATTGCTCCTCCATGCACAAGCCATGATCATTGGTTGAGGAGGCGAAAATCCTTGAGACATCAATGGGATTCGCAATCTTGGCATTCTCAATCTGGAGGATCTTCTTCAGCCGCACAATTTCATCCACAATCTCATTAACGCACCTCATGGGTTTGCTCTTCTCCTGGACAGATGCTGACGGACCCGGGTCTGGATTGTCAAATTGAGCTATTCTCTCCTTCAACTTGTGGATGTTGTCCTGATCCTGTTGTCGGAGTCTGTCATACGAACCAACGGTCTTGGATAGCTCTGCCAGGCGAGACTCCAAACTAGCCACACGCTCCTCGTGCAACGCCTCCAGCTTCTTCGTGCGCTCCTCAGCCACAACAGCTCTCTTTTGCTCACTCTTGATCGCAGCTGCGTGCTGTTGTTTCAGGAATGATATCTCGTTCTGCAACTGTTGCAGCACCATCGCTGAGCTCTCACTCCCAATCACATTTTCACTCTTCTCCAGCTTCTTGATCCTCTTCCTGGCCACTTCCAGCTCGCTCGACAGCTCTTTAATCGTCTTGTCGCTGTAGTTTGTCGTGGCGAACTGATTCTTCAGGTCATTTATCTGCATCTCCAGGTTCTCCTTCAAGTGTCTCTCGTCGGAGAGGAGTTTCTGCAACTCCCGGACCATCATCATATTGTCATTAGTCTCCTTCTCGCGCTCATGTCGCTCCACAATCAACTTGGACTTTACAGCCTCAACATCGAAATTGGACTGCGTGCTGTTGGCCTTCACTTTCTCCTGTAAATCCTTCAGCATTGCATCCTTCTGCTGAATCTCCTGACGCAGTTGTTTCTTATCCGCCTGAAAAGAGGCCTCCATACGCGACTTCTCCGCCGATAGTGTCGCCAGAGAGCTCATCAGAGTCGCTATTTGCATCTGCAAGTTGTCCCCATTAGACGTTGGACTCTCAGACTGACCATTTTCCTTCGAGTTGTCCTTCTTGGTGAGCGCAGAGAGGCTCACTTCCAGGGCTTCCTTCTCCTTGAGAAGCCCCTTGTAAGCAGCCACGACATCTAAGAATTACAAATTTATTAGTGAAATCACAGAGAACAAAGAGAATTTTGTTACCTTTCAGTCGTGTCTCGTATCTGGTGAGTTGTTCACGCTGAGTGCTGATTATTTTCTCCAGCTCCTTTCCATTTTGGGCCATTTTTCTAGAAAATCGCCACAAAACTAAAAAATTCCTTGACAACTAAACATCTGTGCAAAAATCCGCAAGAGGACTCTGCGGTTTTCCGGAAGCTCCGAAAATGTTTCAAAACAAAACGCCCGCAAAAGCATATTTTGCGAGAAAAAATGTGTTTATGCATGGTTTTTCCAGCTTCTCCTGATCCTTTTCTCAAATTTTAATGATATGGTGAGTGTTGTAATTTTTATTAATGCCTATTTTATGGCGTCTATATTTTTTTCAAACCATTTGTGATTTCGTGGAATTCCACAAGAGGCGCCACAGTTTCCGGAATTTTTTAATAGCGGAGTGTTTTGATTTGCGGCATGTTTCTGTTTTCATCTCATTTTAAGTGCTAAAAACCAGAAAAATGAGCATTTACCACGATGAAATAGAGATAGAAGACTTTGAATATGACGAGGCGGAAGGCATCTACTACTATCCCTGTCCCTGTGGCGACAGATTCGAAATTTCTAAGGTAAAGCTGACTTTGAGGTTATCTCCATTCATGAATCACACGAAAAACTATTAATTTCTCTGTTTTCCCAGGAAGAGCTGATGGCCGGAGAGGAAACAGCAACATGTCCCAGTTGCTCGCTCATTGTAAAAGTCATTTACGATCCAGTAAGTTAATTGGCAAAATTCCCTCGGGAAAGTCATTGATAAGCGATCTCTTTGCAGGAAATGTTCAAAGCTGAGGAGGAAGAAGTGATTCTGGACGAAAAGCTGAAGAACCTATCACTGGAGAAGAATTGAACTACAGCCACTAGCTGATATTTATTTGTTATATCTTTTTATTACATTAATCAGTAAAATGTAAACACAATTATTATGAGTTTAGTGGTATATATTTCAATTATAGAAATAGAACGTTTATCTCTGAGACAAATCAAATGTAAATGTTGTGCTCTTACATTACTAAAACGGCGATAAAAAATGTAAGCTAAATAATTAGATAAATAAGGTGAAATATAAGAGAGATTACGAAAGAGGGGAAAATATTTGACTAGCTCAATCAAAGATGAGAATAAATCAATTCATGAGATGATTTTCACGAGGAACGATCAGATTACTTGTTTGAAGCTTCCTTCACTAATATTTATCAATGGGGAGTCGACTCTTCTTTTTTACCTCACTCAAAATGCCTCTCATTTGCGCCAAAGAAATGCAAGTCGACCGGGAATTCAAAAACACATTCATTTGAGATTCTTACTGTTCCAGCCAGGATCCCTTCGCTGAATTTGGACTCTATCGAGAAAAAAAAGTTTTTAGTTATTAACTCCTTTTACCCTTTTATCCGTCATCTCAAATTACCTTTATGTTGAATTGCCTCAGAGTCCCCTCGAGAGCTTGTGCATTTCCGGAGAAGTAAGCAGAAATAGCATTGTGTAACAAAACTAATTGCTTATGCATCACCTTAATCTAAAGTTGGGAAAAAGAGGATTAATTTTTGGATAAAAAACCACAAAGTGTAAAATTTCTTACTCTGTTCTCATCGAGAAATTGCATTTTAACAGCCACGTCTGAACGGAGCTTTTCATACTGTTCCTTGTGCTTAGTGAAGCTCCTCTGAGCATCCTCAGATCCTGGACTAGTCGCTTCCGGCTTTGAACTCTCCAAATCCGATCGATAGGCGTCATATTCAATTCTAAAAGTGAACAAAAGGGAGATTTTCAAGAAATTGCGTGACGAAAGCATCGATTAAATATTTCACCATTCATTCTAAACTAAACTCATTTCAAATTGATTGTTATGAATCATCCATTCCTGTGAATACGCAATATGGACCATCTGTTTAAATTTTCAATTAGGAATTGTGTGTTGTGACTTTGATGAAGCAGCTTTCACGACGTGATGGATTTCAGCGATAGTTTCCAGAAAATATATTGTCAACTTCTTAAGTTCAAAGCGTTCGAAGTCAAGTAACAAATCGGAAAATAATTCGGAAATAAATTTGACCAGAAATCAATTTCGAAAATCAAATTCAAAATGGATTTTTAACTCAATCCAATTGATATCTAATTTAAAATCACTTTGGTAATCAATTCTAAATTGACCGGAAATCAATTTGGATGTCAATTCAGATAATATTAATTTGAAATCTATCCAGAAATCATTTCAGATAAAAGAGAAATTAATTTGTAGAACAATAAGGGCATAAATTGAAAAGTCAATTAGGAATATAATGGTAAATTAATATCAAAACAATTACATGGAAATTAAACTACCAAGCGATAAACAAATCGGTATAGGTAAACATGCTTTTGATGAACTTCAACTTCTACTGAGATTTTTGATTTCTCGTCTTTAAAAAAATCGATTAAATAAATTTTTCATCACAAAATTAAGCTTTCATTCCGCTATTAAGCCATCCAAAGGCTAATAGACGTTAATTTGCAGGAAATTCAAGTCCAATTAAAACATCCCTGGGTTTCACATAAAGGGAATAATGGGGGGACTAATTGACGGACTCACCGAGCTGTTTCGTACTGCTTTATCGTAATTAGCGTGTCTTCAATGGTCTTATTGCACAGCGTGTTCACAGACGAGATAAAAAAGTTGAGAGCACTTAGTAGAATCTCCCCGTTCTTCGTCAAATTCCTCTGCGTCTCTGAGTTGTACAGGAACTCCTCCTGCAGCTCCGGACTCTTCTGGGCCAGATCTGAGAATGCCTCCGCGAGGGCGTGTTGTGTCTGCACGACATGGTGAAAGTGGGAGCTCATGGCGCGCGTGAGTCTCAGCACGGACAAGTATTTTCGTTGGGTGTCGCGCAGTTGTTCAATCTGCGCCTCCAGTTCCGAGTCCACAGTCCTCGTGCTCTTGCCCAGCTTCTCCATCATGATCTGCCGGGTGCACTTATACGTTGATATGCTCCAATTCCTGATCGTGTCGATCTTCGACGCACCATTCTTCATGATGTCCCCATTGGGGCTCGTCACGGGCGATGGGGTGGCGGGTGCCGACGCGTTCCGGAGGGGCAGACTGTTGGGGTGGTTTGGACGAAAACCTCTGGGCTCGGTGCCCGTGTGAATGGCGCTGTTGCTCTCATTCATGGACGGCGTGTCTTTCAGCATCTCGTGAATACTCCGCTCAGAATGACTAGCCATAGTGTCCACGAATGTCCCGAGTGGCTGCAAAAGAGGACACAAAGGGTCTAATTAGCCCAGGAAACCCACTTCCGGATCCAAACAAAACGCCTTTCGCGAGCAAAAAATCGATCGACATACGTCAAGTAAGGAACAATTTTTCAAGTGCTCAAACAGCTAATTACCCTGTAAAAATGTCTTCACTGGTTAGTTAAGTCCTGTATCTGGGTTTCTTCTTCACTAACACAATGGATTTTCCAGTGTAATCATCTTATTTTTAGGGAAAATCAAGGAAAACCAGACGCCGTCTTTACTTTGACACTGCCATTATCACTTTTTTTCGAACTTCCCCCACCCATTCGAGAGCAACACCGAAAGTGCGAGAATCCCACTCCGAGCTGTCAGTGAGTTTTTCGGAAAGAGTGTTTTGATTGTGCCGTGGACGCTTGTTTTCCCGAAAAACGTGTAAAATCCTTGGAAAAACCACAAATTTCTAGTTTTCTTCAGCCATGGCGGACGCAGCGGCTCGCCAGCTTCAGTACGAGTACAAAGCGGTGAGTAGAAAAGTCCTGAAAAGACAAGAAAATCAAAGGGAAACTTTCTCTTCACATAACCTTACATTTCCTTACGATTCTAAACGCTGGGGCCCCTTTTATCCTCCACAGAACTCTAATCTCGTGCTGCAAGCCGATGTGCGTCTCATCGAGAGACCACGAAGGGATGAGGCTACGGGTGAGGTGGTGTCCCTGGTGGGGAAGCTGGAAGGAACAAGGATGGGGGATAGATATCAACGCACAAAGCCCGAGAAGACGGAGGAGCGCAAGGCGAAGCGTCAGAAGAGAGATGAGGCTCAGTATGACTTTGATCGCATGAAGGGGGCCACTTTGCTCTCGGAGGGCATTGACGAGATGGTGGGAATTGTCTACCGGCCAAAGACTCAAGACACCCGGCAGACTTATGAAGTTCTCCTGAGCTTCATCCAGGAGTCTCTGGGCGATCAACCCAGGGATATTCTCTGTGGTGCTGCCGATGAGATTTTGGCGGTGCTGAAGAATGATAAACTCAAGGATCGGGAGAAGCGGAAGGATATTGATGCACTTCTGGGTAATGTTACTGAAGAGAGATTCGCTTTGCTGGTGAATCTGGGGAAGAAAATCACAGATTTCGGCTCAGAGGCTGTGAGTACGCTGAAAGTGACTGGAGAGGAGCAGATTGATGAAACTTATGGCATAAATGTGCAGTTTGAAGAATCTGAAGAGGAGAGTGATGAGGATATTTACGGTGAAATCAGAGAAGAAGATGCCCCAGATGAGGGCGAAGAGGCGAGAATCGACAATACCCTCCATGCTGAAAATCTGGGTGGATCAGAGGAGTCGAAGAAAGAGAAATCTCTCCATCCCCTCGATATTGATGCTTACTGGCTCCAGAGATGTCTCAGTAAGTTCTACAATGACGCCATGGTGTCTCAGGCGAAGGCTTCGGAAGTCCTGAAGATCCTCAAAGACTCCAATGACGATCGAGATTGTGAGAATCAATTGGTTCTCCTGTTGGGATTCGACTGTTTCGACTTCATCAAGAAGCTGAAGAAGAATCGCGAGATGATTCTCTACTGTACAATGTTGGCGTCGAGTCAGAGTGAATCTGAGAGACAGAAGATTCGTGATCAGATGCGCTCTGATCCAGCTCTGGCTAAGATCCTGAGGCAATTGGACACAGGGAAGAATATCGATGAAGATGATGATAGTCACTTAACCAGGATGCAGAAGAAGTACAAGGAGGAGCAGATCAAGGGTGAGGATGAGAGTGATGAGCATATGGGGAAGAATCGCAAGATTCTGGAGTTGGAGGATCTCATTTTTGCTGCTGGTTCACATTTTATGGCCAACAAGCGGTGTCAATTGCCGGACGGATCGTTCAGGAAGCAGAGAAAGGGATATGAGGAAGTGCACGTTCCCGCACTGAAGCCCAAGCCTTTCGATGAGGACGAAGAACTGGTGGTTATAGATAAGCTGCCAAAGTACGTTCAGCCAGTCTTTGATGGATTCAAGACACTCAATCGCATTCAGAGTCGCTTGTGGAAGTCCGCTCTGGAGAGTGATGAGAATATGTTGCTGTGCGCTCCCACAGGAGCGGGTAAGACCAATGTGGCTCTGCTGACGATGATGCGAGAAATAGGGAAGCACATCAACGATGACGGATCAATCAACACGGAAGAGTTTAAGATCATCTATGTGGCGCCAATGAGATCGCTTGTACAGGAAATGGTGGGAAATTTTGGCAAGAGATTGGCATGCTATAATCTCGTGGTATCTGAGTTGACTGGGGATCATCAGTTGACGAGGGAGCAAATTGCAGCGACACAAGTGATCGTTTGTACGCCCGAAAAATGGGATATTATTACGCGAAAGGGTGGCGAGAAGACTTTCACATCTCTTGTGAGACTCGTGATCATCGATGAGATTCATCTGCTGCACGATGAGCGAGGTCCGGTGCTGGAAGCCCTCGTTGCTCGAACAATCCGAAATATTGAGACGAGTCAGGAGGATATTCGTCTCATTGGATTGTCCGCCACGTTGCCCAACTATCAGGATGTGGCCACATTCTTGCGCGTTCGCCCTGAGAAGGGACTCTTCTACTTCGACAACAGCTTCCGACCGGTGGCGCTGGAGCAGCAGTACATCGGTGTGACAGAGAAGAAGGCTCTCAAGAGGTTCCAAGTTATGAATGACATTGTGTATGAGAAGACAATTGAGCATGCAGGACGCAATCAAGTGCTGATTTTTGTTCACTCGCGCAAGGAGACGGGCAAAACGGCTCGAGCTATTCGGGATATGTGTCTGGAGAAGGACACCTTGGGTAGCTTCTTGCGGGAGGGATCGGCCAGCATGGAGGTGCTGAGATCAGAGGCGGAACAGGTGAAGAATTCGGAGCTGAAGGAGCTGTTGCCGTACGGATTCGCCATCCATCATGCCGGGATGACGAGGGTGGACAGAACATTGGTGGAGGATTTGTTTGCTGATCGACACATCCAAGTGCTGGTCTCAACGGCCACTCTGGCCTGGGGTGTTAATCTCCCGGCGCATACAGTCATCATCAAGGGGACGCAAGTTTACAATCCTGAGAAAGGTAAGTCGATTAATTAATTAAAAAAATTTCTTAATGATTTAAGTGTCTGTCTTTATGTTAACCGAAAGTCCTTCATATACGCAATGCATTCATTTTATCTTGTTTTCAGGTCGTTGGACAGAGTTGGGCGCTTTGGATGTCCTTCAGATGCTGGGTCGAGCCGGTCGACCTCAGTATGACACAAAAGGTGAGGGTATCTTGATCACAAATCACAGCGAATTGCAGTACTATTTGTCACTGCTGAATCAGCAATTGCCCATTGAGTCGCAGTTTGTGACTAAAATGCCGGACATGCTGAATGCCGAGATCGTCCTGGGAACTGTACAGAATGTCAAGGATGCGGTCAATTGGCTGGGATACACATATCTGTACATTCGGATGCTGCGTCAGCCGACGCTGTATGGCATTTCGCATGATCAGATGAAAGAGGATCCGTTGCTGGAGACCCACCGAGCGGACCTGGTTCACACGGCTGCTCTCCATCTGGATCGCAGTGAATTGATTAAGTACGATCGCAAGACGGGAAGTTTCCAGGTGACGGAATTGGGGAGGATTGCGTCGCATTATTATTGCACTCATGACACGATCATGACGTACAATCAGTTACTGAAGCCGACACTCAGTGAGATTGAGTTGTTCAGGGCTTTTTCACTTTCTGGGGAGTTCAAGAATATCACGGTGAGGGAGGAGGAGAAACTTGAGCTGCAGAAACTCATGGAGAGAGTACCGATTCCCATCAAGGAGAGCATCGAAGAGCCAAGCGCTAAAGTTAATGTTCTGCTTCAGGCTTATATTTCTCAGCTGAAACTCGAGGGATTCGCTCTCATGTCTGACATGGTTTATGTCACTCAGTCAGCCTCGAGATTGTTGAGAGCCATCTACGAGATGGTTCTCTATCGTGGATGGGCACAGCTGGGAGAGAAATCCCTGACGCTGTGCAAGATGATTGATCGCCGGATGTGGCAATCCATGTCGCCACTGCGACAGTTCCGGAAGATGCCTGAGGAGATTGTAAAGAAGATTGAGAAGAAGAACTTCCCATGGGAGAGATTGTATGATTTGGAGCCAAATGAGATTGGAGAACTCGTGAGGGTGCCGAAGTTGGGCAAGACAATTCACAAGTTTGTCCATCAATTCCCAAAATTGGATCTTTCCACTCACATTCAACCCATTAATACGTCAACACTTCGCGTGGAGCTCAGTATCACGCCGGATTTCCAGTGGGATGAGAAAGTTCACGGACAATCTGAGGCGTTTTGGATCCTGGTGGAGGATGTGGACTCTGAGGTGATCCTCCATCATGAGTTCTTCCTGCTGAAGGCGAAATACTGTCAGGATGAGCATCTGATAAAGTTTTTCGTGCCTGTTTTTGAGCCACTTCCTCCGCAGTATTTCCTCAGGATTGTCTCGGATCGCTGGCTGGGAGCGGAGACACAGTTGCCTGTCTCCTTTAGACATCTCATTTTGCCGGAGAAGAATCTACCGCCGACGGAGTTGCTGGATTTGCAACCACTCCCCATTACAGCTCTACGAAATCCCAAGTATGAGGCTTTCTACAATGATCGCTTCCCGCAATTCAATCCAATTCAGACGCAAGTCTTCAATGCGGTCTACAACAGTGATGATAATATCTACATTGGCGCACCGACTGGATCAGGGAAGACGACAATCTCTGAGTTTGCAATCTTTAGGCTCTTTTCGCAGAATGTGGATGGAAGGTGTGTGTATCTCGTGTCGAAGGAGGCTCAAGCGGACTTGATGTTCAACGAATGGCATTCGCGCTTTGGACAACTGCTGGGACACAAAGTGGTGAAGTTGACGGGTGAAACGGGAACGGATTTGAAACTCCTGGCCAAGGGTCAGATCATCATCACGACTGCTGACAAATGGGATGTTTTGTCACGTCGCTGGAAACAGAGGAAGAATGTCCAGAATATTCAACTCTTCATTGTGGATGAACTCCAACTGATTGGCGGCGAAGATGGACCAGTGCTTGAGGTTGTCTGCTCCAGGATGAGATATATTTCGTCTCAGATTGAGAAACAGATTCGGATGGTGGCGTTGTCGTCGTCCCTGGCGAATGCGAGGGATATTGCCCAGTGGCTGGGATGCAATGCCAGCGTCACATTCAATTTCCATCCGAGTGTTCGTCCGGTGCCGCTGGAGTTGCACGTACAGGGATTCAATATAACACACCATGCTTCCAGGATTGCGGCTATGTCCAAGCCGGTTTATAATGCCATCATTAAGCATAGCCCACATAAGCCGGTTATCGTGTTTGTGTCATCGCGGAAGCAGGCGCGACTCACGTCCATTGACATCCTGACTTACTGCGCGGCTGAGTCTCAGCCTAATAGATTCTTCCATGCTGAGGAGGAGGATATCAAGCCATTCCTGGATCGCATGTCGGATAAGACACTGAAGGAGACTCTCTCGCAGGGAGTTGCTTACATCCACGAGGGACTCACTCAGTCTGATCATCGACTTGTGGAGCAACTGTTCGATTCTGGAGCTGTCCAGATTGCCGTTGTGACGCGAGAACTCGCCTGGGGACTCAATATTTGCGCCCATTTGGCCATTATCATGGACACTCAGTACTACAATGGAAAGAATCACTCGTACGAAGATTATCCCGTTACGGATGTTATGCAGATGGTTGGACGAGCTAATCGTCCGCTGGAGGATAAGGATGCAAAGTGCGTGCTCATGTGTCAGAATTCCAAGAAGGAGTTCTTCAAGAAATTCCTCAATGAAAGTCTCCCGGTGGAGAGTCATCTCGATCATAGGCTTCATGATCACTTCAATGCGGAGATTGTGACAAAAACCATTGAGAACAAACAAGATGCTGTGGATTACTTGACCTGGACCTTCCTCTATCGACGTCTCACGCAGAATCCCAACTACTACAATCTGCAGGGAGTCACGCATCGCCACCTGTCGGATCATCTGTCTGAACTGGTGGAGAACACACTGTCCGATCTGGAGCAGTCAAAGTGTATTAGCATTGAGGATGACATGGATACATTGCCATTGAATTTGGGAATGATTTCTGCTTACTACTACATCAACTACACGACAATTGGTGAGTAATTTCCTGTCAGCTCTTTCCCTTGAAATCCAAATTAAGAATACCTTGTGGTGTCAAAGACATTCTGATTGATGCTAAAATTGGTGATAGTAGAATTTCTATTCAAGATTGATTTAGGTATTTAGAACACAATGCAGTTAATCCTCATGATAAATGAAGCGTTTTGGCACAATATGTAATTGCGTTATTTTGGCAACTAGATTGTTCCAAAGCGAGAGAAAATGTTGGTATTTTATTAAATTAACCCATTAGTAACCCAGGGTTTAGGAAGGTCGGTTCAAAGTCTGTAGAACTCCATTGAAGACCGAAAGGTTCTTAACTTTTCACTTCATGCAAGAATTTTGAGGAATCTATTTCGGTTTTTCAGATAGGTTTTGGTTAAAAAATAAAGGTTTAATTAAACAGTTGATTTTTGGTGAAATATTAACAACATATATACCGTGAATTTTGTAAAATTTTCTGAGTTTTAATATAAAAAAAAGATAATTGAAACTTTTAACCCGGTTCTTTATTATTCCCAAATTATCTTGTTTCTCGATTTGAATTATAACATTGATTTCTGATGTTCAGCAATATTAACACGATTTCTAACACCAAAGTCAACCAGCGAGTCTAGACTTCTACCAAGATTATGCAAATAGTCTTAGTGGTAATTTATTTGTTTATCTTTCTAGAACTATTCAGTTTATCTCTGAATAGCAAGACCAAAATCCGTGGTCTTTTGGAGATCATTTCATCGGCTGCAGAATATGAAGATATTGTTGTGCGCCATCACGAGGAGAATATCTTGAGGAGCTTGGCTCAGCGTCTCCCGAATAAACTCGTTGGACCAAATGGCGTGAGCCCCAAGTGAGTTTTTTTAAATCTCTATTATGGATTTCAAGATATTTCTTGAAAATTGTTGATTCTTTTCCACTGAAAAATGCGATAATCGTTTTCTAATAACTTTGCAATATCTCCTTCAGATACAATGATCCTCATATAAAAACGAATCTTCTACTGCAAGCACATCTGTGCAGATTCCAATTGGGTCCGGAACTTCAAGGGGACACAGAATTGATTTTGGGCAAATCCATTCGCCTCATTCAAGCCTGTGTGGACGTTCTCAGCTCCAATGGATGGCTGTCGCCGGCTGTGGCCGCCATGGAGTTGGCTCAGATGGTGACTCAGGGCATGTGGAGCAAAGATTCGTATTTGAAGCAGTTGCCTCACTTTGCTGGTGACATCATAAAGAGATGCACCGATAAGAACATTGAGACAGTGTTTGACATCATGGAGCTTGAGGATGACGATCGAAGTAGATTACTGCAGCTCACTGATGCCCAAATGGCAGATGTTGCGAGATTCTGCAATCGCTATCCAAATATTGAATTGAACTTTGAGGTTCTCAACAAGGAGCGCATTAATTCTGGGTCGACGGTGAATGTGGTGGTGCAGTTGGAACGTGAAGATGAAGTCACGGGGCCGGTTATTGCTCCCTTCTTCCCACAGGTAAGTTTTTCAAGTGGTAGAAGATAAGGTTTTATTTGTCAATTGCGGAGATTGATAAGAGTTGCAGGATTTTCCATTTCTTTTTGCTAAATAACGCACTTTTGAGATGTCACAAATGTTGATTTTGCTGAGTAATTCCTGTTATTTATATTGTTTCTTCTTGGGATTTACTGATTGAGCAGGTTAAATTGTAGCTCATTCATTTTTCAGCATTTCCTAGTGGAGACATTGATATTTTATTATTATATGAATATCCTGCATTAATTACAAAATGACCCTGGTGACTTTCAAGCATCATTTAGCACACGCTTCAGTGATATTGATGTCTTGCTTTATCTCTCCATGGCGTTTATCTTACGATGCAGTTTTTTTGTTAATTTTTCTGATTTTTTTCTTCTCTTTTTCTCTGAGTAGAAACGAGAAGAAGGATGGTGGGTAGTTATTGGTGATCCTCGATCCAACTCTCTGTTGTCCATCAAGCGACTCACGTTGCAACAGAAGGCGAAGGTGAAGCTGGACTTTGTGGCGCCAAGTCCTGGTCAGCATGAGTACACGCTCTACTTCATGAGTGACTCCTACTTGGGATGCGATCAGGAGTACAAGTTCTCGATCAACGTGGGAGACTTCCAGTCGGACAGTGGCTCGGAGTCTGATTAAGATTGGTCGATAGGGAGACACGCTATGGGGGCGCACTTGATGCAGCGATGGCGACACACGCAAGCTTTCAATGTGTCGAAGGAGAAAGGTAAATGTAGTGAGAAAATAAACATTTTGATCTTAATTTGCAGACAAGATTTTGCTAGAATTCGGAAAGAAAGGTTTTTTTTAACTTCAATCAATTCATTTTTTCTACATCTTTAGAAGAAATTAAATCCTTTTCTGAGAAATGTTGATAAAATCACAAATTTTCTTTGCTTTTGTGAATGAGACAATAGAGAGAGACTCAGTATGAGTCAAAATGATGAATAATTCCAAAAGTGAGTCAAATTTTTCATGTCCGAGATAAATTTGGTGATTTTTCTCATGCAAAATTCTGTCTATAAACTTCTCAAGAGTCTGCTATATATCAATTTATTTTCTCCCCCTTTTAAATTCAGCGTTGAAAAATTTATACATGATGAGTTATTTTCGATTGCAATCGTTTCGCACGTATTGCAATTTAATTCTGCTTTATCTCAACAATTGAGACATCCTTGTTTCGATGGGGTCATCTTTATTTAACAAATGAGGTAGAATTGTATTTCGTTCGCACGAGTCATTGAGAGAGATCATTTGGTTGTTTTATTTTAAAACGAAAGTTTCTTTAATCATTGGCAAGCTCTTATCGTAAAAAATTACTGGGTATGTCAATTCTGAAAGAAAACAATGGAAGGAATAATCTCCATTTGTAAATGACTTTTCACTCTCATCTTTTTTTTTGTATCAATATTTTCATTTTTGCTCTTTCATTCTCTTGTATTCGGAGAACCTTAAGAGAATGAGAGGTCAAGTGTTTTTTTTTTGTGATTGATAGGAGCTCAATAAAAGATCTTTTCATGTTCGGAGGGCAAAAAAAATGGAGGAATACACACTCCAAGAAATGGTTTGCTAATTAAATAAAAATACTCTCGTAATAGGTTATCGGGTAATTTTTATCAATAGTCCAATTTTCAATAAGGAGGGATTGGATTGGCAAGAGACAGAGTCGTGGTGGTCATGTGATGGGGCCATATGCTGTTCCCCCAGCGAAATTTCTACATGTTAATCCTTGTTGACTTTTTTTTTCTCTACAATGATCACCATGTAAATATTGAAAATGAATCTCAGCTTTATCTGTGCATTCGACAATTTTTTGGGATAGTCAAACTCAAATAAAACAATTTGGCTTAGAGATTGTGGCTGTAATTGCGTCTCCTTTTTGACTTGTCTTTTACCAAACCAGTGGAAAGTGGTGAGAAAGTCTACGCAATTTGTTCAATTGATCTTTTTTTTTTGGGAGAGAGTCCAATTTTCTCCCTTCACTTCATCCCAAAATTTTCATTCGATATGCCGTCATGTGAATTTGGCCTGATACACATTTCATCACATTGACCAAAATATTCCGATGAAATTTTTCAATAAACAATTTGACGCAAATTGGGGGGCTAAAAGATTCCATCTAGCTACAAATATTACGACCTTGGACTTTCTTATTGGTCAGAGAAAATTTGGGAGAGGATTTTTGATGGCGAACTTTTTTTTCGAATGCAAATTCATGTCAGATTGCAAATTTGAAAATAAGGTGACCCCCTATTTGTTTGTGTTTTGCTAGTCCGCCCTCTAATGAGTGTGATAGGTCAAACGGTTAGAGATATCGACTTGGAGAGTTGTAGATTAGTCGTTTCTGGGACGAATCGGGATGGCCTCTGTGACTCCCCCATAATCGATGTCGATCTGTGTACACCAGTTCGGCGCCAATAGATTCACCTTGTTTGTTTGTATAGAATTTTTTGGTCTATACACGATTATTCTGCTTGTTCTAAGCTCTCAAATCTATGGATCAAAGCGACAAGAGCAAATATTTAATTTGCAGTTTCTTTGAGATTATTGAAAGTTATCCCGCCGTGAGATCCCGGTTTCTTTTCGAGTGCCGTAATTTATTCTTCCAGATTGACTGGCTATATACAGACAAGTTCTCTTATAATGATTCTTCCTCACTAAACCGGATGGCGTTGAGAGATGTTTTTAGTGTCAAGGGGGGAAGTTGCAAATTGGCGCTTCAGAGCCTAATTGCGTGATCTCTTTTGGGGTTGACTTGTGAAGGATCCACCGTCTATTAATGCATTTTGTCAGGCAAATTATCACAATTGCTTGAGTATTTTTAGCCAAAACATTTGACTTATGGGCAGAATGTCTGTGTTAAGCATTGAGGGCGTCAAAACAACCAGTCTAATTAGACTGGCGATTACTTTTGCCAAGATTGAGTAGTAGGGTTCGCGACCAGATTGATCTGATTTCCAATTGCGATTTTTTTTTTCGATTTCTAGGGGCTATTCACTTGCTATACATGGTCCTGCAGTTATGCAAGGTCTGCATTTTTTCTTTAAAACTAGAATAAAATATAGCAAATTTTTCATATTCGTCTCTGCTGGTATCAGTGAGCTAATTAGCGGCCATAGCGATACTCAGAGTTAGTCAATCAATTAATCATCTTTTATGATGTTATCACTGGAGGACTAATGAATCTTGCTGTTGCTTTCAATTTTATAGAAAAGTTTATTTTATATTTCTAAAAGGATTTTTTCGTTGTTTTTTCCATATATCCTTAAATCTCCCCTACTCTATGTTATGAATTCTTGCGTGAAGTGAAATATTAAAATTATTTCTGGGATTCGAAACAAATGATGTTGCCAAATAGTATGAAAATAGTTGCCAAATTGATGACTTATTTGATGAAAAGGTAAGTTAAAATTTTTATAATAAAATTTGATCTAACGGATCGTCAGATTGATTGTTGGATCGTTGCCCCAAAATATAGAGAATTTTTAAAAATTATTGGCTCCTCTATGCGTGTTCACGGGCCAGAAGTTAATTAACATCCACGTAGGGTGAAATCATGTCCTTCGGAACGTTTTTTCGCAGATCTTTCTTCGGATTTCGCAGTTTTTCGAGACTCAAAAACTCAAATTTTGGGACTATTGAACTGTTTCATAGGACAAGACATTCCATAAGACATATACCAGGACCCTACTGCACGTATTTTAATTCTTAAATTCTCAATTTATGCAAATTATGAATATTGAAATACTCAGTAAATTTAACAAAATTGATTTTCTATAAATTTTATTATCAAAAAATTATCCTAAATTATAAAGAAAAGCGCGAAAAGCAAAGCGAAGCCTCAAAATTAACTCTATGAAGCGCGTTTTAACATTGTGAGTAGCCTCCTGGAGAGGGAGCCCCACGAGTGGATGATATGTGTGTGTATGTACCGAGAAGCCCCCGCTGATCTCTGGTGAACTCTCTCTCTCTCTCTTGGGCAGTGGACATGCCGGTTATCGACAGAGTGTCGCCTCTGTGCGCCTCTAGAGATTGTCATGGAGAGGCGCACGCGTCTCTCTTGGACGGGCGAGGAGAGCTGGTCAGGACGAGGTGGCCGGCATTGCCATTCATAGATCATGCACACACACAGATCGGCACAATCAGTGAGCGCCGGGCGGGGGAAATGTGGCTGGCGAGGCGTGCTCTTGAGAGAAGCTCACAAGCCGATCGGACGACAACTCCATTATCAGTAACTCACAAATAGCTGCGCTTGGCGCACGTCTCACCCAGAGCTTGCCATCTTGGCTTGATTCCTCAGAAAGTTTCCTTCTCTCTGTGTGCTTGTGCTGTGCCAGATCCCTCACGGATAGGGTGAAAAGAATTCGTCGCGATACAGTTTGTGTCTCATCAAGAGTAGCTACTTAATTTAAAACCACCCGCTCTTCGTATTCAGTGTATATCCTCCAGTCTGGGGTGAATCGATCGCCTTCTCATAAGAACAGTTAACGGAACTCTTGGAAAGAAATAATATAATAACTGATAGTAATGAATTGAGCCTGTTATATCTGTAAATTGTCTCTTTGGTGCTTTTGCAAATGATTTTTGCCATTTTCCATAGACTCCGCAAAGTTACTGGGGAAGGATTATGTGATTTTATTTTATTGATAAATTAAATTGAATAATTTGAATCTACTTTGCTTCCTCACTTCAAAGTATCGTGTGCGTGAATTGTGCAATAAAATCAAGATATTTTCACTTCTCCTTCACATACTTAGAAAAAAAGGTAAGACAATTTTTCCATTTGTTTAGGAAATAACTTATTTACGTATATCCAATCATACAATCACCTTTCCATGGACATTTAGAGAGCAGAATGCAATTGATTTTATGTATTTCCCTGAATATTTTAACCTTCAACTTGAGGCAAAATTACCACAAGTTGTCTCCAATGAAAAATCTATTTATAAATTATGTTGCTTCAATTGAAAATCATGCATTTCCCACAGAGTTTTATAGTTTCTAAACATATGTTTCCATCGGGATGAGATGAACTTTCGAAAATAGCCAATTTGCGCAAAACCGCTCATGCAGACGCAAGATATTTTAATTGTGGCTTCTCTCACCAATTGACATTTTAGCGGTATTTGAATATGTAATTGAAAGAGTTTTAAATATTTGTCTTTCAACCAAGCTCTCAATTTTTTTTCTCCGATTTTCGAGGACAGATGAAAGACGGTTTCTTTGAGGATTTGATGAAATCTTTCA
>CAKKOB020000997.1:0-29861 GCA_918844115.2 Phlebotomus perniciosus | reverse complement strand
GCTTTCCATGCGACAGTGTTGTTGGAAGTTGAGCAATAAAAGTAATGGATTATCTTTAATTTGGGATCATTTATCGATTCTCCATTTCTTTCTCCAATATTTTCTCATGTTATCCAAAAGTCCCTTTTTATATAATTTCGTCACACACTAAATTCTTGGCTCCACTAGTGTGTGATGTTTTATAGCATGGGCCAGATTGTGGTGTGAGATGGAAAATTATGACCAAACATGAGGGACATCCTCCCAAAAACGAGACTCTCTGCATCGAGAGGAAATTGAAAGGCGCCCCTCTCCTTCTTTTTTCCTTTCCCTATTTATGGGGTATCTCTCGATATTGTATTTTCTATATGGTCTTTTTTATGGTCACTAGAGATAGCAGCTCGCAATATTATTGGTCCCTGAAACGCCTGGAACTTGAAGTTATGATATTCTCCCCCAATGCTCGCGTCGCACGTGTGGAGAAATTGAGGGCGGGAATATAGACGTGGAACGTGCTTCAATCATATTGATTCCGGAAATTTTGGCCATTCCTTGCAAGTATATATTGAGAAAACTGCCCTGGGGAGGATGAAGTACATTTTCAGGATTGCTTCTTTTCTCTTATATTCTCTTTGTCTTCGACTTTTCTCCCTTTTGGGATGGAGGAATTTCTCATGATGCGATACGATGCGAGTTATATAGAATAAAGATTGTCTTTAGATATAGTCTGTGGGATAAAATCACTAAATTGGACAATAAAATTTATACTGTGGAAGTTTAGAACGCGATATATTTCTACCGTTTGGTATGATTACCAGCTTGTTGGCGCTCGTCTATTTACCTGTCGCGCTGAAGAAGGTTTCACGGTGAAAGGGTTACGTGTTTGGGTTTTGAGTTAATTTCTGGAATTTAGACATTCAATTATCATTGGACTATGGTGGGCTTTTAGAGAATCATCCCAGGTATCCATCTCTTTGGCAATTGCAGTTGCAAAATACATAACATTTCCGTTATAGGTATGGTGTCTTTATTCATGTGCAAATGCAGTCACTTTGCTCTTGTGTGTGTCCAAAAGGTCCAAAATGTGTGTATAGAAAATTTATTCCCTCTAAATATTCCCATCACCCACGCACTCAGCCCTTTCATCTGGGCTGGATCACACAACGAGAGAGCGGCTGAATACATTCAGCAATGGCCATGAGGAAAACCTCATCTCGTCGGCTGCATCGTGTGCAAACAGAAGTGAGAGCTTGTTCCTCCCTTATGGCATTTCCCGCCTGATATTTTGGGGAGGTTGGGGGTGGGAGATGGGGGTATGGGTTGCTTATCCGATTTGGAAACCACTCTCTGCAATTCTCTCGCCCACTTCAGTGCCATCAAGCATGGAATCCTATGGTGTATGAATTATATTCGAAAATGGATCTACCCTCGGCCATTTCTGCCACTCATCGCATCACTCATGCTGGATTGGAGCCCCATCCCCAAAACGGCCGGACATACACATGTGGGCTAAACGCAAAATGGGCCCCATCGAAATCTCTAAGCTCAACAGCCGCCGCATTGTAATATGAAATTCAGCAATTTGGACTCCATACAGTGGTTCAGAGTTGGAATTATCCCCCAAAGTAGATTTCTTGTGAATGGCGAATGCTGGTACACATAGCGATGGGGTTGAATTGAAGTACAGGTGCACAGTGGTCAATCGTTAGACAGTTTCAGGGGAATAAGCTGAAAAAGCTTGGAGAGTGGGTCAGATGCGGACAAAATTGGTTTGAAACCTTTGAAACGGTTTTAAAAGTTAACGGAACAAAGGTGTGAGCCTGGGATATTTACTAAAAGAGTAAACAACTTAGTGCTTTTTGCTTAAATACTAGAATTACATTCTTAAAATTTACCTAAAAAGTTATCTGAAAAACCTTGTATTGATATAACGTGTGGGGCAGATGTGGACATGCACTTAACTTTCGTAAAAAACGGTAGTTCGTATATAAAACTGTTAAATAATTGTGTGAAATGTTTAAAGAGGTTACCTAAAAACCATTTAGAAGTTAAACATGAAAAATATGTCTAAAATTGAGAAAATTTCTTTTTTTTAACAATTTATAAAAAAGAGTTAACTAAAAGCATTAAAGCGTCTATTATTTTGGTAGACATACATATCAGTAAATCGTTTGGTTTAATATAAGTTTAGTTTTAGCAGCGGTAAAATCTCAGGAGAAAACTGCTTTGTGCGGAACTGCCCCACGACGGGGAAGATGCGGACAGATTCTTACATATTTCTGTCAGTATTCGCCTCACTCTCTTCAATAGCGAAAATTACTTTTACGAATCCTTTCATCTCTATGATTTTCATACTTTAAGACCTTCTCATCTATTTCCCTCACTTTTCCTCTATATCATTTTGTTGTTGCAATTAAGACGCGTTTGGAGAAATTTGCAGATTAATTTCCCTTTGTGCTGACTGTTTTCAACTCTGTGGGTGGGTTTTAGCCTGTGCGGGGGTTTGGCGATAAAGGGGGCGGTGAGAGTGTTGAAAATTAATCGATTTAATTATTTCCATAATTATCATTTTCCAGTGGTGTGACAGCAATCTCATTAGTTATGGAAATCGATCTGCGTCCTGATAAACGACACCCATTCATTTCTGGAGGGTGTTCAGGAGGAGAGGTGGCGAAACTCTAGAATTTTGATGTGTGTTTTTCAATGTCTCTTCAACTCCTTTTCTCTCTCCGACATTAGTGTTTTCAAACCCCCATAAATAATTGCACACAATCTTTTGCCTCGGCGATGTCCCCCAAAATTCATGGAGGTTTACACAGTGGTTGGACGGGGGGGGCGTAGGAAATGGAAGAGGTGAAAGTTTGTCGAAGAAATAAATTGTGGATTTTCTCTGCGGAAGAGGAATCCAGCGAGAGTCCAGAGTCTCAAGAAGCACTTTCATGCTTGGCTGAAGATTTAAGTCTCGGGCGAGGAGTCCATCAAGCTCTATGCAGATATTTACTCAAGGAAGTGAAGCAGAGATTCTTTTGGTAAGTTCAAAAGGAACGACCCAGACAGTGACCATCAAATGGACTTTATAAGTAACTCCTTAGTATCCCACCAACTTTCCTTCCATTTCCCCACAGGGCATCGCACAGGGTAGTGCGAGAAAGTGAAATTCTCTATTTGGGGGGTGGATATAAGCATCATCCCCCTCGGCAGTCGAATCCCCAGCACATTTCGAGAAACACTTGTGTATGAGGAGGGAACACTTGCGAGAGACGAGAAAAATAAAATTTCATTTCGATTGTTATTCTTTCTTCCTTTTCTTATGCCATTTCTCACACTGTGGATATTTCCACCCAATATTTTCCTTCTTTTCTTTCACATCATTTTGTGCTCGTTACAGCAAAATATAACCACCCGCCCCCACTCCACTCCCTCAGTCTTCAGAGAAATGCGAAAGAAGAAAGATTTCTTAGGCTCAACATCAATGAATTATTACCCAATTTCTGAGAATTAATCGCCACCCCCACAAGAATACTAATTCCGATTTTTCCAATTTTCTCCATCTCAAAAAATTCCACTATGGGATAAACACAAAGGGAATGTCCCGGTATGCATTGAACAGCTCATAGAGCTCTGATTCTTATCTTGGCCTAATCGGCAATACGGGAAATTAAAGGCTATGGCTTAAGGGTTTGGAATTTTAAACACTGAAGAATTTTTTAAATGCTTTCTAAAGAATATTAAAATTTCTGCGAAATCTTGAAAAATAAATTATTAAACTTGTTTGATTGCAATACCCGGGAAATCTTTGCGACTCTGGCAATAGATTTTTCTTACCCAGTTATTCAATTCTTGAGTGTGAAAGGAGAAAAGAGCGTGTGAAAAGCAGAAAGGAAAATTACATGGGAAATAATTAAAAATCTCCACCACTTTTTCGCATCCAAACACTTTTTTTTTCTCCCCAGAACCAAATTCAATTATGCTACAATTTCTAATAAATTTCCAATCCACTCCACTGTGTCGGGGTGGATCTGCCAAAGTGTCTGAGGGGAGATTGCAAAGATAGAAAAATAAATTTATATTTTGCGATGGCTGTTTACAATTCCAAGATTGTACTCACCATAAATCCAAGTTGTGCTCCGAACAAAGCGAATAACTCGAAACCATAATTCAAGTGGCGAGGGGGTGGCAGGAAGTTTTTCTGGTATGGCGGGAAAAGCCAATAATCGCAACAGAGTCTCTCCCACTATGCTTACATCCCATGTACTCAGATTCTTCGTTGCGTGCTCACCCTGAGTTGCAATTATTAAATATGTCCAAATGACTATTTCCTCATCCACCCTCCGCATTTTCCGCCCCGCGCATGCGTCCCCCAACCCCCCCAGGGCCAGGATTTCCACGGTTCTCTCTAGCCCTCTCACTCTGCCTCGGATGACCTATGTCGTCGAGACGCTGGCGAAAGGTGAGAGGGTGGAAAACCCATCGTCTGTGTGTGTGTGAGTCAACGGGAAAATTTATTGTCATAACATTTCTGGTAGATTGTGGTAAAATTTTCCCTTAGTCTCATTCGTTGGAAAAATCTTGCTTCTTTGTGTGTGTTCACGGAAAAATATGAGATTGATATAGAGTTCCGCCCATTTCGTGATTTTACCCTCCTGAGCAGTATGAAAATTATGAAATGTTTCCTGTGTGGTTACCCACAAAGTTCAACAGGTCATGATTTTATGAGGTTCTTTTTTGTCATGAGGTTTCACACTTGATTTCCCACGCGTGCCGCTCTTTAACCACACTAATTTTCTGTCAATCAATCTGCATTTTTGATCTTCAGGGGTTGTTATATGTTCCAAATTACATATATCAATAGTTGCGTGTTGGAGGTTTGAAGGTAGGGGAGAGTGGGGTCGTCAAACATTTCAAAGTCATGTTTTTGGACTTGGCGGGAATAAATTGTCATTATATTAAATGGGTAACAGAGAACCCAATTTGAAAACTTGGATCGGGTTTACTAAACCTATAGTTCATATTCAAAAACCTAATTTGGAAACTAGGTTCGGGCTTCCTGAAAGTACTTCTCATTCGAAAATCTAATAAAGAAACATCCGTTCGGGTTTACTAAACCTAGTTCGTATTCAAAAATTGAATTTTTGAACTTGGTTCGGGTTTTCTAAAAGTTGTTCTTGTTCGAAAACCTAATTTGAAAACTAGGTTCAGCTTCATTAAAAGTAGTTCTTATTCGAAAACCTAATTAGGAAACTCTGTTCAGGTTTACTAAACCTAGTTCTTGTTCAAGAATCCAATTTGAAAACTCGGATCGGGTTTACTAAACCTAGTTCGTATTCAAAAACCTAATTTGGAAACTTGATTCGGATTCACTAAACCTGGTTTTCAATAGAAAACCTAATTCAGGAACTTGGTTTGGGTTTGTAAACCTAAGTTCTGAAGAAAAATCTCAAATATCTGTTCAAAACTGCCCCGCTTTTCTCATTAAAATTAGAGTACCTACCTTTAAAAATTCAAAAATTTCAAATATGTTTCTCTTGCTATATCATGTTACAGCATTATGCTTAGCTTTCATGTCGAACAATGAAAACAATAAAAGGGAAATCGTCCAGAAGGGTTTCGTGAAAGGACGTTTTTTCCTTCTCATTCTAGAATATATTCCTTTCGGTCAAATGCAAAACCACGTTTGAAATTAAAATGAAGCGGAAAGCCAATTAGGCGTTACAAAATGGTTGGGGGGGATGGAAAAATAGGAATTTCCGGCCAAACTTTTTAATTTATATTTGGTTCTTGGGGCGCGCGTCTCTACGGAAAAAAGATAGGACGGTCTCCGGGGGAGCTTGAAGAAAAATCATTCCTTGGGTATTAAACATAATCATTTGACATTGTGTGCTCTCTCTTTTTTTGTTATCTCCCGCAATTTTTTTCCACTCTGGTCGTATTTCTCGAGAGAAGTGTCGACTTTTAGGGTGGAAAAGTGGGCAGTAAAAAAATACAAAAATTACCATTCTTATTGTTCTTGTGCGCCATTCAATAGATATTTCCCATCGGCGTCGAGGGAAATCTTTATGGAAAACAGAATCTAATTAACAGCGGAAGAATGAAAATTAAAAGAAAGAAAACTCATCTGGAAATATTACAGAGAGAGAGAGGGTCCTCTCAGGAGGATGGAGGTTTTTAATTGCACTTCGCTTCTATTATTGAGTAGGACTGTGAATAAATTAATTCCGAATCTTCCTTCACATTATTGTCCCCGTTTGCCAATAATATGAAAATACTCTCGTCCTCTTCCATTTTATGAACAAACTTTTGTATTTTAGCGCGTTTGCCGGAGACTGAAAGGATAATGGGTGAATCTGTTATGCAAATTGGAGTCTTAAGCGGATGGATAAAATTACTTATCATTTTAGGAATAAAATTACGCTCATGTAAAGTTATTCTTAAACTTTATAATTATTCTTTTTTTATTCGCTAGTTGAAGGTCTTATGATTCATGTGGAACGTGATTAATTCAAATTGAAATAGTGTAACAATTTGTTGGCATTTTTGTAGGAACAGGAATTCTTTTTTATTTTTTTCAATGGTAGATTACGAAATATTTCCCTATGAGTGCGAATAAAAACTATGGAGCATTCTATTCAATTATTCAGTGGGTGAATGATGAAAGAGCAAGACTGGTATTGATTGCTGCAATTTGCCAGTGATGACTTTTGATGACTTGGCTGCTTGCATGTTTCAAATTGAAATGGAATCAAATCTCGTGCATTCAAGAGTGGGTTGGAAGGAGGATTTTATTCGCAATGAGGTGAAAAAAAGTTTCTATTAAACTTGATGTGACAAATTGTATGGCATTCAAATGGGAGAGACATATAGTTGAAATTCAACGGAACACACACAGGGAGAAATCCCCTAAAATGAACAATTTTTCTTTTTTAGAACTCCAGGATTTTAATTTGACCCACGGAGAGTCACCAGAAGGATATATATAATTTACAATTTGTTCGATTCATCATAAAGTTTAAACTTATCTAAATTCGTTATTTTTTTCCATATTGATAGCATTGAATTTAAATAATAAATAAAAAGCAAAGGGACTGAAAAACTCAGATTATAAGGAATATCAGCTAAAATCTTATGTCTGGAAAAATCCTTAAATCGACTATATATGCTTATAGAGATTTCCCTCTTTATATACGCAGCATTATTCAAATCCTCCACTGCTATAATCACATTTTTATTTATTCTGCGTCTTAAATTTGAGAATTGAGTAACATTTTCATATATATAAAATAATCCGATACTCATTTTGCTAAAAGCATTCACGGATGAGGGTTGGGAGGAGGGTGAAAGGGTGGAGGAGCGTGTCAATATTTTTGTGTCATTTGAAATCTCAGCAGATTAAATTGTGATAATGCAAAATACTCGAGTTATCGATTACCGTGAAAATTTCGGTGATGAAAATTGAATTGTTGTGCGTGTGCCGGAGGTGGGGGATGGATGATACTTTTATGGATGAGGGATGAAGATTATTATTTACTTGTCCGACAAGTAAAGCGTGAAATTGTGCGACATCGTTTGCAGATGGTGCGATATATTGTGTGTGTGGAAAGATTTTGATTCAATTTTTTAACTATGTCGCTCAATATTCAAGGGGTGATGTCCCCGATTAATCGTTGAACCACCCCTCATTGGGAAAAGTAAATAAAAAGTGTGTTAACGCACAAGATTTCTAGCCATATGAGGGTGCAAGACAATCTTTTGGGAGATTCTGGGTGGAAAAATGCGCCAAATTGTGGCTTGTATCTCTTTCAATTTGGACAATTTTCCATTATATTTGCACATATGTCAACTTTCATCCCCCACACGCTTATGGTCTCTGTTGATCTTCTCACTTTCAATTGGTATCAGACAATATGCACATGAAAGCGATGAGTCCCTCCAATTTGTCATCTAAAAGTATCAACTGCATCCCGTATGAGAGGATATGGATTTACTACATGTTGAATTTTCCGGCACGACTTCATTTTTATTGTATTTATTCACCCAGTGTGAAATGCTGCACTTGTGCCTGATGTCTCAAAAACCGAATGATGATCTCTTACAATATGACAGGATGGATGTTTTAGGGATATTTGATTTATAAGGATGTTATAGAAGATTATGAAAAAATCTCATATAAGCTTATTGTTGGTATAACTGTTAGAAACTAAGAGTTCGTCTGAACAGCAAACCAATTGAGTTTTCTACAGAAAATTATTTATTGCTATACAATTATAATAATGTACATGCAAAAAGCAATATATGTATTAAAATAATCGCCCCACGTTAAATTGAAGCTTTGTAAATTGTCTGGGCTAAAATTGCTGAACAATTTCATTCAATTATAAGTCATGGGCAATTTGAATGGCGTCTCGAAATTCTCAATTGACGGGAACTTCCTGATTATTTGAAATTGCTCTCGAAAATTACGCCGGAACAGGGGGCCAATGTAGGGGTTGAGGCCAGGCATAGAAAAAACTCCTGGCGCGGGGTTTCACTTTACTATGAAAAGCCACTGAGCCATGAACAGGTAAATCTTTCTTAATCTACAGCGTAAAAAAGGTATTAAAATATTTGAGGGGGCGCAGAGAAAAATGTTTGTGGTGGAGAAGAAGAATTTCATACGCACGTTCTGGGGGTGGAGGATGGCTCGGTGGAATATAAATTGGCGATTTGTCTGCGAGGGGATTTTAATTTCAAACCCCCCGGGCGTACACAATTCTTTCGTCTTGTATCGGAAATTCCGACAAGGAATAAAATGTTATTAAAGGATATCGTCACTGATTGTGATTGATTTCCTTTTATGCCAGCACAATGTTGGGTTGATCATGCAGAGAAATTTCACGGTGTATGTCACACTGCTCTGGGTTTTTGAGTTTGGGATGAGTTTTAATTTTTTCTTGCCCTATCTTCTCTGCTTATGTCATCCACCCCTCTGACAGCCACATGAGGTGGGAAGCATGCGGAAAAGATATAGAGGAATATTGGCGAACAAATCAGTAAGATAAATTCACGCTGAGATATTTATTGACTTTACATACAGTAATTGATTGATGGGGATGATGCTGAAACATTTATTAATTTACAACTGTGTCTGTTGCAATATACAGGAGACAGACGCCGATGATAGTCGTCCTGGCGCTATATATCTCCACCCTCAGCGACGGTGGCACTGGCTGAAGAAGAAGAGAGAGCCAAGGGATAGAATAATGTCTCCGGAAAACATAAATCTCCCCAAGTGCCACCATTTATCATTATTTTTGTGTTGTTTTTATTTCCAACCATCCCCCACCCAGTCCACCTTTCTGTCTGCATTCATTTATGTAAATCCGAAATTCCCTACCTCACCAACATCTCCCCTCAGCCCCCTCAAGTTCCATCATGAGAGGATGCCTGGACGCAGCCCACAATTCGCTTTGTTTTGTTTAATTCGCAATAATTCTTCTTTCCTGCGGCCCGTAAAATTACCTTCCATACATCACAATGAATTTTTAACGAGTCACCTTCCTCCCACCTTCGATCTCTTTTTGGCCACGACCACCCAGCTATATGGGTGGTGAGGTAGAGAAAATGCCGCGATGGGGGAGTTTTCTCCTGGGGGTGCTCTTTTTCCCAAGAGTGTGTGTGTGGTTGGGTGGAAAAAGCACAGCGTCGAATCTTTTATCTCACCCATCTGAGCTTTTTCCACCCCCTCAAGGGGGTGGTGGCCAGACGAAAAAAAAAGTGAGAAACACGGTGGTGCCGGAATCAGTGAGAAAATTCCACCAATTAAAATCCAGCCCCCTTCATCGAGATGGGAAAGTGTGATAATTCATATTCCGAAAGGGTAAGCATGAAATTTCAATGCGCTACAATATCGCCTTTCAGGAAATAATTTCCACCCTCAAAATCTCCAATAAATGCTACATTTATGCCCGGGACCGGAATCCGATGAATTGGGATTCTGGCCAACACTGTGCCGCCTATACAAAGGGGCATGTGAAGACGGGCGAGAGGATTATGGCACCCCTGAATAAATTTCATCATAGACAGGGTAAATACACACTGTACACATATATCGCTTTGATAAAATGGTAAATTACTCCTGTGTATAGTGAATAGGAGAGGGAGAGAGAGGGTCAAAAGGCTGTTCTGGCAGATTATTTCACTTCATACTCGACAATCGGGGTGAATCTCGCTCATCTCACCATTGAATTTTCCACCCATTTATAGCATTTTCATGTGTGACACTTTATTCATACCTCGCACTGGTGGGCCCCCACTTGAGAGACACCCATGTGCAAAAAGTGGATGCCATCCCGCCGGAGCCCCGGGAAAATGGAAATCTCAACAAGAGACTCGCATATTTTCACCATCAACAAGGAGGGTCGCACCATGTGAATATTTATGGGTGAAGGGTGGGTGAAAATGTACGGAAAAATTTCATAATGAATTGAGCGTTTGAGGGTACTTAAACTGGATAATGCGAGCGTGAAGGACTTGGTGTGAGGATCAACTGATTTATATTCTCCTCCTTGGGATATAACATGGGGTGATAATGGTGATTATGAAAAACTTCCCATCTGTTCTTTAGGGTTTTAAATTGAATCACTTTAAAGTCATATTGTGAGACAATTTGCGATCATTTCTTTGAAGGTGAGAAACTTTTCTCCTTTAGACGGAAATAACATAGTTATTTTATAAATTACACTCTATCTTATGGGAGCAAAACTGTTGTCCATATATCTCACCCCAAATTGAGCTGGAAAAGTGTCGGTCAAATAATAAACGGTTAAATGACCAACGGATGGCCTCAGAAGGTTTTTATTTTGAATGGTGGATTTGGGGATAAAAGTGGAAGAGTTTCTCGTATCCTAGCAACTCCCCTTTCATGGGGTGATATATAGAAAATCGCCTTATCACAAAGTGGCGAGTCAATCGCTTGCTGCACGACGACTCCTTTTTTCCCACATATTGGATGTATTTGACAAAAATTACATAATGGAAATGGTATTCTTGGTGAGAAAATGAAGATGATTTTCAATTTTAGACCCTTTGCAATTTTATCAATTGAAATTGCTCTTTCTCATCTGATCTGGCGGAGAGAGAGTCTCCAGTGACATTAGAGGGAAATTGATGAATGAGAAGAGTGGAAAAACATCTGCTAACATAAATTTGGGAAGAAATACAATTAGTTAATATGCTTGTGGCTGAATTTGTGGATGATAATGCGACTGTTCTTTTCTTTTTCATATATATATTTAACATTTGACAGTCTATTTTGGGTTCTTTCTGGTCCTCATATACATGGCATTGCTTTCTTTCATATAATATTTTTCTAATGGATATTTCTGTGTTAGGATCTGTGCATCCAACAGAGATTCTTGGGCTAATGCATGTTGACATTGTGTGTCTATTTTGGCCAGAGAAATACACCAACGGTGGTTCATCGTGGGGCAATATTGAAAATTCCAGAGTCAAGAAAAAACCACCATTAAATCGTCAGTTACACAAATTCGAATTTTATTGTATTTACTTTAGCTTTACGACCCGAAACAGATTAACCGCACAAATCGATATTTCACTCTACGACCCCAGGACGGATTTTCTTATGGGACGCGCTGCAAAGGAAAGGTATTATGTGGCGGTATCACGTTAAATGAACCATGAGCATAAATCAATGATCATCATGGTTGACATTTCGTTTCATAAGCCGGATTACAACTGGGAGATAATTGTAAGCATCCGGATATCATTTTCCTCGCAATACTGGGATCATTTGAGGAGGATTACCAGAGTATTTTCTCGCCCGGTTCCGCCACCGATTTCATCCAAATGATGCAAACGCACATGAAAGTGCGGAGAGCGCGATTTTCACTTGACAGAAATGCGAGGGAAATCCTCTCTGAGACACGTGCCAGTGATTTTCTCGCGCCTTCCACAATCACCAATCTCTCATATTTCCCTCATTGGCTGTTATCCAAAAGAAGAGCATGAGTTTCTAATTTCATATGGCATTAAGGTTCAAATGGGCTATTAAAACTGGGATTCATTTGTAGTCATTAGAAAGAGATTTGAAGGAATCTAAATAGCAAACCTATATCGATTGAATTAAAGCTAAATACATTTGGTCAGTAGTTTCTCGAAAGTGATCAGTAAAAAACATATTTTGTCAGTAGAAAATCTATTACTGTTCAGGAAAATATGAAATGGTCAGTAATGAACTGAATGTTTCAGTTGCATAAATTCTACTGATCAGAATTTACTGATCTACTGATAAATTATGTATTTTTGCTTTTAATTTAGCTTCCAAATTTCGCTATAACTATAAAAATTCTTCGTATTCCATTTATGGGATTTATGTCTTGAATACAATAAGCCTGACTTCCTAGGGAGTTCCAGACAGGAAGGGACACGTGACTCATTGCCACTCGTAGAAATTCAACCCCTGACGGTGAAAGAGGAGCACATTAAAGGGCCTATAGATTGAGATATTGAAATCACACGCAGTAGAAAATATTTTGACATAAAATAAAGATTAATCAATAACCATAAATGTCATGGCAGTGAAGTGGAGATTCCTGAGAAAAGTCACGTTATTGGCTTTTCATCTTGCCTATGGAAAATTATATGCATTTTCTGAAGTGTGGAAAGTGGAGTGTTTTCGGCACTTAAGTTGAGACTTTCGCTTTCAGTGACAAATGTATTCTTGGGGGAAGAAAACTGTAATGGCCCATAAAAATTTTCATTGACATTCAATTTTGGAAATTCATCCATGAGGAGGAGGAGGAGGAGAAAAATTGTGGAAACCACTTAACGTGATCAAAACAGAAACAACATCGGCGGGTGAACAATAATGCGGTGAGGAGAGTATTTAAAAGTAACGCGTCTTGGGGGCGACCCCATCAAAATATCTTGTCTCATCTTATCTTCAAATGTTTCGTGGCTGGAATTTTTCAATTTTCTGAATATTTTCTCATGCATTTCGAATGCCTGGGAGGCACGCACCTCGCTCTGCCAATGTATAGGGTAGGGTAAAAAAAGTAGATATCATTTGCTAATTTCTCTTCAGTTCTTCAAACCCATCTTCAACACTGGCCTTTTTCTTGGCAGGGCTCAAATAGATACAAATCACCGGAAACATTTTGTTACGTTACGGTATTTTAATTTTAAGTCATTCAGCAATAAATAATTGCGCATGAGCAACATATAAGTATAAAATGTGTTTATCAACTATAAACCATCAAATGCTCGTGTGTTTCATTTATTAAACAAATTATGTAATTTGCTGTGAAACAGTTGAGGGTGGGATGACACCCAGAGAGAAGATTGAGGCAGCTCTTCTGTGATTCGTGGATTCATCGTTCCCTCACACTCCATGGGATATCACATTCGAGGAAGATTGCTGTCAGCTTTGCAACGTTCCGATTCAGTAAATTATAATTCTGCGCATTCTCCTCGATGGGCAAATTAGCATGATTTTGAGGTATAATCATACGATTCAGCCGTGATCGCCTGTCGGTGTGTGCTCACTGACTGTGGGAAACTCACACAGCACAATCCCAACTGCACTCGCGGAGTCACGATCTATAACAATGAGGAAGTTATGAAATTATTCCACTTGGCTGGATGCATCCAATGAGAAGTGATCCGCTCGTCATGATTAAATCCTCCTTCGCCTGTCTTGTGAGAACGTATCAGAATTTCTACACTTTATAGCTCATCTCTCTTCCGCTTTTTGGCTGCGGTCAGAACGCATGCGTCTCCCATTAATCCTTTAGCAGTGATGCCAATGGCGGATGATGGGGCAAAAGAATTGTCCTTGGCAGGCAGAATAAAAGGTAAGATTATTAGCCGGAAATAACAACAATAACTTGTGTCAACAGGTAGGGGAAAGGTGGGTAATTGAAGCAATAAAATGGTGTCCTAATTATCTGTTTCAAAGAATTATTTGGAGCCTTAGTTTGCATGGGTATTATATTGCTGGGATTGACAAACACTAATCAGCACTTTTAAAGTGACGTTAAATTTTCGTCCGAAACTGCCCCACCCTCCTCTATTTGATTTTTATGAATAAGTTATCTGTTTAAATTCAAAATAAAGCTCTCAACGGTCATTTTTAAATATCGAATTCAAAATTAATTTAAGCTGAGCTTTGTGAATAGGATTTTCTGATTATTTCCTAATTAATTTGCTGATTAATGTTTGAAAATCCCAGCCTATATCTGGTTATCGTAGCTATCAAACTAGCAATAAATTATTAAAAAACAAATAGTAAAAAAAGTCTGAAATACATACTGAATTTTTCGTCTTCCAATTCTAATATGAGAATTTGAGTTGGACTAAATTTTATTTCTAAAGAGAAAGGGCTTTAATCACTCATTTTTATTTTCTTTTATAAAATGAGACGGTGTTTCAATTGCTTGCCTTTCCTCTAATTTTCTTTTAGTACATACTACGGTCACAACATGTCTTATGGAACGTGTCTTGTCTTACGGAACAGTTCAAAAATAATCTCAAATTTTGATTTTTCGATTTCCCAAGAACTTTGAAATCACTTTCGCGGGCCTTTCCTTACATTTCGTAGTATTTCGAGACTCAAAAATTCAAAATTTGGGACTATTATGTATTGATATGTTCTATAAGACAAGACATTCCATGCGACCCTATCAGTATTTTTTCAAAATTTATTCAAATTCAGAAACCGTTGCGATTTAAATTCTGCCCTTACCTCATAAAGACCTTTGAAATATTATGTTTCACTAAACTATACATAACAAAATTTCGTGAATCAATTTAAACTTCTGGTCATTCCTAATAAAATAAATTGTTAAATAATGCTCCTTGGCGCGGTATCCTCTGTTACATAGCGCAAATTTTCTCCTCATTCTAAAACTTTATGGATGTTATGTGGCATCGAGAGAGCATCGAAAGTGGAATTAATTTTGTAATTTGTAAACGAGACGCGTTTGCTGAAAAATTTACACACAAACAATTTCGTTTTATTGCTCGCTGACACCCTGAAAAACAGCCACCGGGTGGTCGGTGGGTGGCCAATATGCCATCGCGGCAGGGAAGCCATTGGCATTTTATCCGCCCACCCCCCCCAGCGATGTGCTCCTTCTGAGGCGACTCTCTACCACCTCCTCTTGACGTATTCGATATGGTGTTTTAATATGGATGGACATCCCGTGAGGGAGGGGCTGAGGAAAAACGTCGATTGAAAATTAAATTTAATGAAATTGCGATAAATTTGCATGGAAATTAGATGTCAGCAGAGATCCACGAATCGAATATTAATCCCATCAATGTCTCTCGCTTTTACGCCGCCCCCATCCCCTCACCCAAAAACTCATGAGGCCGCTCTCTGACACAAAGACATTTATCCTTCGAGAATGAAACATGAGATCAATGATTGCTTCCGCCATTCGTACTTTTTTTTCTTCTCTCTATATTATGACTCCCGAAGTAAAATAAAAGAAGTTCAACACCTCCATTTTCCATATAGGGCCACTCGAAATATCTCTTTATAGCGCTGGTTTAATGGATGATGGGAAAATTTTATTATGCCCCCCGTCTTTTGGCGTACGTGAAATGTTTTCCAGTGGCTTTCTCAAGTTCATGAATGCCTGGGAGAAGTGCCTTTAGGCGACCACAAAGTTTTATCCTCTCGATGCCTTTTCATGAGATGAACCGAAATGGTATAAAGGAGAGAAAAAGGCAAACATTGAATGAAGTACTGAATATTTAACTCTTCAACCCCAAAAGAATCTTTTCCCATCGACCGCATCACAGGAAGCAGACAATTGGGAAGGCGCACAATGAAATGATGGAATTATTTGGATATATATCGGAAAATTCTTATAATACCACAGGAAGTTTCACATGCTTGTCTCGTTTGATGTGCCAAATGAATTCCCCATCCAGGTTGGCAGAAACAAAAGCGCGCGAGAGATGAAGATTCTATGGAAATTTCGGATTATTTCTATTCTCAGGGAATAATTATTGCGCTCGCCGGGGATGTCTGATGGGGCTCGCCAGATTGGTATTTCAAGCTCAAAATTATACCAATTGAATGATTGAACGTCAGACCTGTCAGAGTCGAGATTCTTGACGACTATCTAAGTGTTTTCAATGGGAGGCGGAGATCAGTCGAAGCTTACACCACGATGATGCAATTTATTAACTTTTGCAATAATTTTCCTATCATTCCAACCATATATGCGCTGTGAATGGGGGGATTGTGCCTTCCAATTGCCAATTTCAAACACCCAGACACTCCAACTGTTTTCACGAGTTCCAAACATATGAATATAAAGTGGCTTATACGCTGCAATTTGCTTGCATGCTCATAATTGGAGTTAAATAACGAATAAATTATAAGTTGGGATATTTACTTGTGGATTTCACAATTTAATAACATATGCATATTGGTGAGGGAGACGATGAATAGCGGCTCTGAGAATTTGATGTCTTGTGAGTTCTTAACGCTCTGGTTTAGAGAAAGAATATTATTCGGATTACTGGTTCACGTTAAGATCAAATTTCATTTAAATCTGATAAAATCATAAAATCTATAAAAGGTATATGGCAGTGTCCAAAAGGATCCTATATATTATAATTTGTGCAACAAATTGGCTCTCAATTAGGGTCAATTTCAAAAATTTAGCTGTGTGTTTTGAAATTTAATTAAAAATAAACATGCGTATGCAAATTTAGAATTAAACTCGACCATTTGACTTACAATCTCCACACTGAGAAACCATAGAGATAAGATCAAGAGGGATTAGCAATCTCTCTCTTCACTGTGTCATTGACAAAGTAAAAAAAATATTCTTGACGGAAATATCGCCAGTGATTTGCAAAAAAGTCTCACTTGTCGGGAAGAAAAAACTAAAGAAGATTGAATATGTGAATTAATATGAGCCAGACGTCTCGCCTAAACCCAAACAAACCGTTTAACATGCCATCGCGGAAAAATATTAAAAATATTTATGAATTTAATCACTGTCTGGGATGTGGTTCACGCCAGTGAAAATATGGAAGTGAGGAAGGTGTGGGGGGGGAGGGCTGAGAAATGAGGCGATGATTTACGAGAGAATTTTAACTATTAGGAATGTTTACAGCAAGTAAACGGGAGTTTTTATTTCATTGAGATGGTGTCAGACATAAAATTTTCAAGCAATTTCCTGTGTTGATATTCCAAATGGTTTATACTCGTATTCATATCACCCGCAACTCTATCATTTTGTGTGTCTCTCACAAAATCTCATCTTCCTCACCCCCCACATCCAATATTTCAGATGATCGTTGAGATCTCCAGACAGCTCAGATCGCTGCCACACAAGTGGAAAATACGGAAACGTTTTCTTGGCTTTTTTATCTTCTTCCTTCACTTCCCAATATAATGTTTTTTGAGGCAACAGGTTCATGTGAAGCATTCGTCATAATTCACTTGTGTTCACGCGATATTGATGGGCTCGCGCGAGAAAACGTGTAAACAGATCGTCCGACAAATAGTGTAAGAATTTTTTTGTTATTGCTGCCAGTCAACCCTTCCCTCATTATTCTTTGAGATAACACTCATTATGGGTTTTGGAATTCGAAGACATCGGTAATGCACCGGAGAGTGGCAAGATTTTCCCTCCTTAATTTTCCTTACCATTTGAGCAGCAGTTGCTCCTCGCGTGAAGTCATAAATCATGTGAACAGCGAGAATCCATAGAATTCGGGGAATTTTGTGGATAAACCAGACACTAATAAAGGATACAGCACATGACACGTTTAACCTCTTAACCATGTTTTTATTTACAAAAATTAAATGCTCTAAAGACACTTTTTACACACACTCGGTGTGATTTTGTGGGGGAGAATAAATTGATTGAAGCGTGAGCTGAACCCTTTAGTTTATCTTCCACCAAATACCACAGAATATAAAAAAGTTTCTATTACAAATATCATACAAAATAAGAAATTAACAGATGATCAGGAAGAAGAGTTGGGATAAAAAATATACAGAGAAAACACTCGAGATCTCTGGAAGCACGCGACATCCGTTTGTCATCGCATTAAGAGAAATTCTGACGATACATTATGTGGTATAAATTACCACAATGTCAACTATTGACTCCATAAAAAAAATACTGGTTCAACAAAAAGGGTAACATGAGAAGGGTTACGCTATATATTTTATTCTCTAAACTCACTGAAAGAGCAAGTGAATAATGGACAATATTGAAAAATTAGGGGTGAAAATATTTCCTTTTTGAGCAATTTTAATAAATTCACAAGGGTTGCAAAATTTAATTTGAACTTTGTCATAAACCCGGATATCTGTGAAGATATTATACTGGCCATGCTGTACATACATATATAGCATGTATAAATACTATAAATACATTTTGTATGTCTTTAGAGACTCCGTATTTATACTTAAAATTATTGAATAATTCTTTTAAAACTGTTCTGTAGTCATACTAATTCTTCACTCAAAAAGTTGCTCTTTAAATTTAAAATTAATTTTGACATTGAAACTAAGAGTGAGGTTTAACATCTGCACGCAATCCAACATGATGAAGGCTTTATTAACACAATTGACAGCATTTTGTCATTATTTGTGAGTCACGTAGGGGTCATAGTTATTGCATTACTGAATTTTTTTTCCCGCTCAAATGAAACCAGCAATTTTCCCAATTTTCCAATCATTTTCATTGCATTTGAGAATGACTTATACAATTTTTCTTACCCTTTTCTAACAGTGTTATTTGAACCGCCCCTTCTGGCACTTACACTTGTATGCATTTTACACGCATTGTATCGAATTACCGGCCACTAACACTCTCCCACCATATCAAATACATATTTCATCATAAGTCCGAGCGGCTTCTTCACCAGCAAACCACTCCAGTCAGTGGCCAGCAGAGCGTATTCCCCTATTTGTGCCGAGATGGCGAAAGTAGTACCAAACATTCACATCCAACATTATTTGTGTATTTACACATTTTATTCGAACCCTTCATTTGAAAATTCAATAAAAATATTAATGCAATTTGAAGTCGTGTGTAAATTCAGTCAAAGTGAATCTCAGCGAATTAATCAATGGCATTCATAAATTGGAGGTTTTAGTGAAATTTGCACATGCGTCCGTATATAAAATCGCAGAGGTTGAAATTACATGGAGCTGTCTCTCCTGCTAACTCATATCGGTCTCTCCCTCCACTAAAATGTGAATGAATTTTATTATATAAATTCACAAACGAATTGATTTTGTGTCCGAAACAAATTAAATTTCACAAATCCACTCTCCCCATTGAAGCATTAGGGGGTAAATTGAATGAGAAGACGAGCAGGAAAATTGTCACCCACCCTCACCATTACCATTCTGCCTCTGAGCCATCAATACAGCTCAGTGCCTGAATTATCAACGAAAAATTTAAAAGAGCAAAGGCTAAAATTCTTCACGGGGTGCTCGAAATCGACATATTATCGGATCCTCAGAATTTTTCCAAGTAACTCTGGATATAGGGGTGTTTCTAATTTAGGGAGTGTTTTATTCTTTATGAAAAAGGATTAGTCGTTTTATTTATTGAATGTATAAGATTTGAGAAATTTAACTCTTAACTAAAGGGTTTTTATCGAATTTGAAGTATAAAATATAATTTTTATTTTTATTTTTTAAAGTAGATTTACTATTAACTACAAATACTCGGACAAAATGTTTTTTTTTTAACCCAAAGGTTTTCAGCTAGCTTTAAACTTTGAACCAGCTTACAGCTTGAAGTCCCCTTAAAGCTTAAAGTTAGTCTTGAGTTTTGAACAAGCTTAAAACTGTAAGTTAGGTTCAAGTTTAAAGCCAGACCTACTCTTAAAAGTATCTTTTAATTTTAACTTAACTTTAAGCTTACAGCCAGTACTACGTTTTAAACCAGATTTAAACTTTAAGTCAGCTTAAAGCTTAAAGTCTGTATTTTGATTTAAACTAGATTAAACTTTAAAGTTACCTTCAAGCTTAAAACTTGAAGCCAGTTTTTAGTTTAAAGCTTTAAGCTAAAAGTTTTAAGATAGCTTCACCTTTAAATCCAGCTTTTAGTTTTAAGCCAGCTTTGAGCTTTAAGTCAGGTTCAAGCTTTAAACCCTAAGCTTCAAAAACCAACTTAAAGCTGAAAGTCAATGAAGCATTAAACCAGACTTAAACTTTAATTTAGCTTAATGCTTAAAGCCAACCTTAAGCTTTAATCCAGCTTTAAACTTTAAGTTAGATTTTAAGCTTATAGCTAGCTTCAACCTTAAAGCTACCTTTCAGTTTTAATCTAACTTTGAGAGTTAAGTCAAATTCAAGCTTTAAGCCAGTCTTATTAGAATATAAAGCTTTTTCGTTTATTGAAGGTATGTTGATGATAAAATTTTGATCGTGTAGATCCAACTTTACAATTTTTTTAAGCAATTTTCAAAATTGCTTTTAAATTGGCGAAAAATTGTTGATTCCCTTATCTATCAGTCAAGAAAGCGAGTTTAACTATTACATTTTTTTTTCAAGAATGGAGGGATTCTATTTTTTCTCCCTCCTCTCTAGAATCCATGCAAGTAATTCAGGCTAAGTTGAGAGACTTATAAAACAGATAATCGTTAATTGGTATAAGATGAATTTGTCGTTTGTTCTCATTTTGATTAGGTCGTCAAGTTTTGCCAGTCGGTAGATTGTATTTATAGATTTGTGATTTGCAAAAAAGCAAAATTGCTCAGTTAAGACGCTATGAAATTAAAATCGAAGAGAGTGTGTGCCGAGTTGGTGATGAAAAAGGCAAATAATGCAAATGATACATGGTCTGTGGCGGGTGATGGAAGTGCCAAGAGGGAGATGTCATAAAAGGTAAGAATACTTCATCGTGGCACGCTCCAAAGGGGCTCCATTCCATCATCTCAATACTGACCAGATTGATGTTGAGCCGGGGGATTTAGCTATGAGATGCGAGAGATTTTGCACACCGACGACTATACACCTGTGCTGGGGCAGCGAGTCAAGATTTCTACCTCATTTTGCGTCACTATCAATACCTTCCAATTGCACGCGTGCAATCATGGTGAAGTGCATTTGTCCCGGTGGCCGTAAATATCTTTACCATATCAACCAAGTGGACAAGGTGCTCAATACATTCAACGTTGCACGCGGTGGTTTTACTACCAAATGCGCTGAGCTGAGACTCATAAATCAATATTTTTCCCTGTTTTGGGATCTCGCGATCGAGATGCGAAAATCATGAATTCATAACGCAAACTGCGCGGGACATGATTTGTCTCTGGCCACAACCAAAGGTGATTGTATCTGGACTTTCCCATTTACGACACCTCGACAATGTTGCTTGTTTTGCAATAGATATTCCCCCTTCTTGATGATATTAAATTCAGTGCAAATAATAAGTGATTTACAGTTTCACTCTATAATATATTGCTCTATCACTTCTCACCAGGGGAATTCTTTACCTGGAAGGTGTACCTGAGGAAAGCGAAAATCATTTCATATTCTCATTCGGGAAGACTTGGAAGATCTGGGGAATATTATGTACATATCACAGAACTTTTATGGGTTTTTCTTTTATCGAATTCAAATAAATTTTATAGATCATAAGAATCTATTGCTCAACATTTTAATGAATTTTTAAAAATAGGTTCTATCATAATGTTCACTTGACAGTTCTAAGATTAAATAAAATGTAGTTTCCTTATCAAATATGTATATGTATGTAATGTATTTCGAGAAGTAATTTAAATAAAACATGATTTGCAGTGACGCCTCTCATGGAGTCAAATTTATTGTCTCTAATGTAAAACAACTTTATGGAAATCTATGCTGTTATTTTAATTTTTTGTATATTTATTAAAAAATAAATTTTATGCAGAGCTGTTAATACTTTAAAAGTCTCACAGTATTTTTAAATATTATCACACCAATCAATTTAACAGGGGGAAATGTAAAACACATGTGAAAAAGAATTTTACTCCATATCATTTTTACTAATAAGGCTCGCAAAATTTGCACAAAAAACCTTCTAAAATTGCCACATCCAGTGATTTAATCCAAATACCACACATGAGTGGAATACATTGGTGATCATTTTTCAGCTTTGAGTGCTGATATCTTTAGGTCTTTCTTGATTAATTCATTAAGCATCTCGAATGTGGTGATACCATGAAGTATATATATTGCAGTGCTAGAAAAGAGAAAATATTGAACAGTTGGAATTAGATATGGGAATTACGTATGTAAATGCTATGTGTGTGTCTCATGGGAGATGGCTAGAATTGATATGGATCGGAGAAAGAGGAGATTTCAGGGTATAAAACTCAAGTCCAGCAGCATTTGTGAATACCATATAAATCGTGACTAATTATATTAATTAAAACTATCGTAATTAATTATTTGACTTACTGCAAATATTCCAAATGGCATTAGTGTGAAAGAGAAGAAATATTTAGAACTCTCTTGGCTTTTAGTAATGAATAATATTCAATTCATGTTTGCTTCTTTGGAAGTTGCGAGTTTTTCTCGAGAAATTCAATTGACATAATTTGCCATATTAAACATTTTAATTCACTTTTGAATAGAATATCCACCTCACTGGTTTCTCTTATAAGCAAATGTTGTATTGCTCTGACATGGAACTGTTTTACAAGATTCAATCCCATTTAGCTGTTTGAGTTTGGTATTTTAAATCATTTAAATAAATGCAAAAACACAATTTTGTAAATGAAAAATAATCGTTTTCCAGCATGAAAATACAATTTCCAAAAAAATATTTTTTGAAAAGAGCTCTAAGAGAACATTTTGTATTCTCAGCCTTTTTGAGGAATGACTAATGATCCTTTTGAGTTACGATACATTTTTACGACCCAGTTTTCATAACTTCAAACAAGAAATATTATGTATAAATGGATTTTGGCACAGCAAGAAACTCTTTGGTAAACCTTTTCTCTTAATTGTTCATATTTACGTCAAAGGCACACACTTCCAAAAAATTGAAACATGTTCTAGGAAATTGGTATTCTTGAAAAGTAGAGTTTTGTTGGAAGAGAAATCGTCAATACGTTGAGGAAGGTATTTTTATTAAAATTCATCGAATGTGAAGCTATCATGCATTCCTGAAGGTGAAAGGAAGTGAATAAAATATCCTTTTCGTCCTTTTCACCTTGCCGATTGATAAGGATCTCCGTAGAAGTACATTTGTGCCCTTTTTTCTTCCTTTTACACGTTTGCCTTTGGTGAAGGGCTTGGTGGAAATAATATTCATTTTGGTGACACATAAAAACCATCCATTTGATTTTTACTTTATCGTGGCGCCTAAAAATTGTGGTTTCTCATAAATTTTTTTTCGTCTTTTCTCATTGATGAAATAGAGACAAAAGAAATTCGGTATGTCTTTCCTCTTTTAGTCTCTCTTAACTTCTAAACACAAACCAACAAGTTTGTGTTGGCCAAAAAGGCAATGGAGGAGCAATAAAATGGTTATGATTATAGACAAATTTATGGCATTTCCTGGCTTTTCACACAACAAATATAAATTGATTTCGAATAAAAGTAACAACAATAAAATATTTTATTTTATTAATTGATCTCTTGAGCTCTTCTCGGTGAGTGCGAGCGGAGCAATTGAACAATTGGCAGTAAATTGTTAGCTTGTGATTTATGCTTGGCACTTTTATAGCACCAACACGATAAAAAGACTGGCGTATAGTGCTCGAAGTATAGGCAAAAGGACCTCCGCACTCTGGTATTTTGTCATAATTCACTCAACTCCACTTGTCAATCACTTCAATAATTGTAAGACGTGTCCTCAGGCAATTTTCTCCTCTTTCATACGTCGACAAAACTTGCTATTCATAAAGTTCAATTGACTCTTATGCCACTTCAAAATACCTTTGCCGCGCGAACGTGTGGATTTCTTCTGAGGTGCTATTGAGACAATAAAAAAAGAATTGTATTACTTGGACCTGGAGGTAGGAAAAAAAAACAACAATTACACATAGTGAATTGATTACAAACCAATTCATTTGTGCACGTCCAATTGGTGGCCATTTCACCTCCCACCCTCTCACGCAAAATCACACAGAAAAGCTCATGAAAATAAATAAACAGTTCTCCATTTGATGGAAAATCAAATGACTTTGCAACATAAAAATTAAAATCATTTCACCTTTTAGCCATTTTGATGTTTTTGCTCGCCTAACCGTTGAATTATAATCAGTATGTTTTTTTTGTTTAAATAATAATGCTGAATAGTATAAAGGGTATTCATTTCGCCAAGAGAGAGATTATACCCAATAAAGAATCTTCTCTACAATCCTACTTTATTTCACATTTTTTTAAAATCATTTAAACAATAATCAAAATACCTAAATGGAAGTTATAGGTTTTAATATATAGATTAGGAAAATTGTGGAAGGTTCTATTAGATTTCCATATGGATTTCCAGAGAACAGTTCTTAGGAAACTCAATAAATATGTAACAGTCCACAGGAAATTCGCTCCATTATTGGAAATCCATATGGAGTTCCTAGAGATTGTTCCACTCACTGTAATGGAATTTTATGTGGAGCGGTCCTATGGAATTTCATAAGGATTTCCATAGGAGCATTCCACTCACGATCAAGTTTTCCAAGAACGTTCCATGGGAATTCCGTGTGGAATTCCATAGGAAGATTTCCTCATTAAAAATTCCATCAGGGAATTCCATTTGGAATTCCACAGGATTGTTCCACATGAAGAGTGTGGAATGCTCCTATGGAAATCCATGTGGAATTCCTATGGAATGTTCTTGAAAAACTTGATCGTGAGTAGAACGCTTCTGTGGAATTCCATATGGAATTCCTCTGGAACAATTTACTCACGATTAAGTGGTCCGATGACGTTCCATAGGAATTCCATATGGACTTCCATAGGAGCATTCCACAGTCTTTATGTGGAGCACTCCTTGGAACTTTATTGGTTAATATAATTTTAATACAGGAATTTCATTGGGGCATATCCAGTAACATTATCATATTTTTCCGAATGAACAAACATGATTTCTTTAAAATTATGTACACGTATTAGAGGAATAATTAGCCCCTGCGTGACGTTGTTGCTGATGGTGAGAAACTTTGAGAGAAATGCCAGAAATTGTATTTTAAAATGTGAATAAAATCTTTAATTTTCATATCTGAAGCATTAATTTTTGGACGATATGCAAAAATTTATTGGAATTTTATAAGACGCAGAGAGATCAAGTTTAAAAAGTTAAAGTGGGATTGCAATAAATTTGCCTTTGATTGGAGGAATTTGTCACATTTCACTCCAGGTTTCCGTCATGCCGTGGTAGTTCTGCTAATGTGATACCTATTAATTATTCAATTCATAAAAGTCAACCACAATATACTCACGCTGAGACAATGGCGTTAATATGAAATTCTGCATGAGAAACACACCTGAGGACATGATCTCTTGTCGATCACATCGAAATGTCTACCGCAGAGTTTTCTGCGTCTATTTTGCCTATTTTGTATGCTCAGTAAGGAATAATTGACGCCTTTAATTAGGGGTGGAGGTAATTTGTATTGACGTGAAAAGTCTGCAGGTATTTCAATATCCCATCAATGTTTGATCTTGCGTCGTCTTTCCTTGGCATTTCCAAGACACTTGGCGATTGTTGGCTGGAAGTGCAACGGAATTTCAAATATGAACCACCAGCAGTGCCGTATAATTTCTTTCTTTTCGATTAATCACTTTTTCCATACAAAACCATGGCAATTATTTCTTCTGGCAAAACAATCACGTCAAACCGGATTTTGTGTTGTTGAGTGACAAAAAAAAAGACATCACGACAAGAAACATAAAAATTGTTATTGTAAATAATATCATGAGTTTGTTTTACGATTTTTGCTTCCTATTTAAAAATTTAATAATCAGTCTGAGTGAATTAATTAAATGTGCCATTTAAAGTGGTGATATTTCAACGCACTTGCTGAAAAAAATAAAATTTTTATAGAATCATTTTTTATTATCTGCCCAACCATTCTTGAATATTAGATCGAGGTCTGGCTTTCAGGAGAATAAAAGATTTTTATAATTCATTTTTTTGTCATGGTTTATGCTCTGATGTGATGGTAATTATGCGAAAATAAATCGTGTACTTCCACATATGGAATTTTACTAAAGATACAGGGTGATAAAAGGTTTTTTCTTCCTATAAAAAATTCCTACAAGTCGAGTTGATCGTGCAAGACAAATTTAATTCATAAAAGAATTCTTTAAAGCAAAATCATTGCATATCTTTAAGAGTTGTTGGATTTCCTTTAATATAAGCACCCTTTATATTTGCGTGACCCGCAAAAATAAGGTGGTTAAGTGTCAATGGGCCTCAGTGACCTCAAAGTAATGCCTTCTTACCTCTTCTCCATCCATTCGTTGTCAATGGAATAAAACAATTGCCTCGATGTAATTCACATCGGAAATTACTTTCCAGAAATTTATTTTATTTTGTAATGTGAAATCGTATGAAAAAGGTGAGTCGCATCATTTAAAATTCAATGTGATACGTTCAGGTTCGATGTTTCTGATGCTTTTGAGACGGGAATGACTGAAAAAAAAACTCACTCAATCACTCTTTTTTTGCCGCTTTTTCAGGGCGGACGACAAAAATTTATCACCTTCTATTAATTTGGGAATAATTTTCATGGTTAAATCTGGTTCTCGCGTGGAGTGTATGAAAATTCCACGGGTAAAAAGCATTTCACTCCGAGATGCTTGAATAAATTGCAATTTTACCCATTCTTTAATTCGAAACACGCGTCTTTTGGCCCAGGCAAAAATAGAGGTATATCTTCGGTGTGTTGAGTAAAAACTACATAATCTTCCATCACTTAATTTCTTCTATGTTGAGCAAAATCAATGTGATTTTTGTGGCAGAAGGCATGGGGCTTGAGCATGAAAAGATGATTGAGAAAAACGAATTGGAATAAATTCATAAATTAATAACACGTGACTTGCACATTTTGGGAGAAAAATTGCTCCACATCCTGACGAAATACCATCATCTTTCACTATAACACCATTCACCAGGTTTGATGAAATTCAAAAAAGGATACCGCATCGAATATTTTCTGTGTGACGAAGCGTGAATGATTAGATGGTGTGAAATGAAAAGAGGAAATTTTTACTCTGTGCACATCCTATTAATAATTTCCAGAACATATTCTAAATGTAATTAATTTTAAATTAACAATTGACAATTGTATAAGAAGCGAAACTGACGCGTTATTTCCTGAGTGGATTTTTGAATTCAACACCGCAAGGTGGATTGGAAGAGGAAGAGGGCAATATAAAAAAGATCTTTCTATGGCTAAGATAGAGACACGTTGAACAATCAATTTTCTATTAGAAAAGAAAAATTTAAGAGTCCACGCAACTCGGTGACACCTACAAAAACCGCGGCTTGTAACGGCTTTATAGAAGACTTTTTCCTTCGCAATTTCGGCTCAGACACAAAAATTTCAATAGATCAGAGCTCGATCTGACGCGGGGTGAAAATTTGTGGTCCAGTGATGACGAGGTGTCCATCGTATGGTTTTTATCGGCATCTGATAATCTCACCTGCGCACAAGACGATGACTTGACTGATCGCGGGCTGGCCGCTCGATCGTGATCTCAATGACCGCTAAAGTGTAACAAAGTAGTCCCCAACTGAATTGGACACGCTCTCCTGACGTGATGGATTGGAATTTATGTGCCACATTGTTCCACACAACATATTTTCATGATGATTATTTTGAAACACCCATATTGTTGCTCTGGCGGAGGGCAAAAACGAGACAATAGAGCGTCTTTCATCATGTGAAAAATCGAAGGGTTGCAATTGATAAATTAAAGCGGGGGATGAATAAGAGATTTCCCCCTCATGGAATCATTCATGTGTCAATGAGGAGACATAGTACCGCGTGCCTTCATTGAAAATCTCATAAATTTTACATGACTTCTGATTAATGAATTTTTCAAGAACATATCAGAGCTATATATAGAAATGGTACCATGCTTTTAAATTGCGGGATATTTAATGGGGAAATATTTCTGAAATTCAATCAATTTTATGCGAATTTCATTGCCTTTCGATTTATGGAGTCTTCTATGATTTTAGGAATTGCATAAATGGAATAGCGTTTAGGGGAGAGCGGGGAGTTTGGATTATCTAACAGTGGGGTAGTTATGATGGACAAAGTGGGGCATTTTTGGACAGAGTTGTTTTTAGCTCACACTCCCAAATATAATTTTTTGAATATGTTTTTCGCAATATTAATGATTGATTAGCCCTTTGAAATCATTTCAAAACACATAAATGGTTTTGTGATATTATTTATTGAACTAGTGAAGGCCTATCGCTTCGCATTGAGGTTTTTCCAGATATTTTCGTTTATTATGCATACGAATGGCGAATAAAATAAAATTGTGATATTTCTCTATCGGAGCCTCAGGGTGAAGCAATATTTTGTTCTCATTCATTTTAGAATATTTGGCATAATTTAAAAATTTAGATATTTCTAAAGCCTAACGAATAAATCTTTAGAGATGGAGAGAAAGAGGAATATTTTAGCTGCTGTAGATGAAAATTGTCATAAATGAACAGTTTGGAAGATTTACGTAAAAATTAGGTATAATGGGAAGACATGCTCATCGGAATCATGAATAATTGTTTACCCCCTGCAAGTTAGCTAGCTGTTAATATAGTGTTTCCTCTAGCAAATGTCGAAGCTATTTTTCATAATTTATAGCTACCTCTAAGATGCTTTCATTTGGTAACTTTTTCTTCTTTTTTTTCCCTAATTTCGAATGCTAATTTTCGGTCGATGGCCGTCGATTAAATTTGTCATATTTGCCTGACTTACGAGCCGCTTCACGCTGTCGTGGTTCACATATCGAGAGGCTCACATTTGGTGTAATTTCTTTTTGTATGTTGTGACACCGAAAGGCCGATTGAATAAATAAATACAAAATTGACACACCTGCCGTTGCACCGGCAGGGTCTCGCGCCTCTTTTCCGCCTTTTGCATTGTGGGTGTCTGTTGATGGGAATTCAGTGACTCCCTGTATTGTATATCTTCCAGCAGCATAAGAACATATCCAAGAATCCCACCTGTAAAATCTTAAAGCACATACAATCACGTCTGTGTCAAAATTGAAAGAGAAGTTTTCATGAATTCTTCATATACCGGTATCAGATGGTCGTTTTCGCGACGATTTGGCAGGATTTCACGATAATGGCCTTCCAGGAGGAGGGAAGGAAGCAAAATATATGTGTTTGTATTTCCTCCGCACCCAAAGACTCCATTTCCGGACAATTAGCATAACTCTAGAGCGCCTCTCCCACATTTTCAGTGTTGGCTCGTTATTAATTTTATCAAAAGGCAATCGCTCTTATTATTCATTTTTAATTTTCCACCGAGAATTTATATTATTATTTTCAGTGCTCTTGTTATGCAAATCAATAAAAAGGCATCCAGACACCGGATATGATTTGATGACGTGTTGTGCTCCGGTTTCTCTCAATTCATTTATATAAACATTTTTATACCCATTGTATCAGTAAAACTATTTCATTATTTTTTTTTCATATATAGAATTCAACTGCATTGGGATCTGTTGCCCTGGAAATTATAGTTATTGTTGTATAGATAAAATAATATGTGAATATGGACAAAAAGAAGCACACCATTAGGGGGAGGCGCCCCAGTTTGGTACAGCTTCTAGTTTGGTACAACACAATTTTTCATGTATTTTTCCTGAACCGAGCTGGTCCACTCTATTATATCATGATAGTAGGCCTTAAGCTCTATATTCTCTGAAAAAATAGTAA